>CM022679.1:15765841-15868341 GCA_012295275.1 Chrysomallon squamiferum
AGTTTCTTTTTTAGTATTAGTTAATTATTTATTCTTATGTTATTTTATTATTACTGTGTTTATTTTTATTATTGTTGTTCTTGTCGTTATTATTATTGTTCAATTTATTTATTTATTTATTCATTTCATTTCATTTCATTTCATTTATTCTTCCCTTTTAAATCTTTACTTAATTTATTTTATTTTACTGTATTTTATTTATATTATTTTATTTTATATTATTTTTTTTTATATTATTTATTTATTTATTTATTTATTCATTTATTTATCTATCTATCTATTTATTTCCTGTTTTTTTTTTCTTTTTTACTTTCAATTTATTACTTTATAAATTTATTTATTTATTTATTTATTTATTTATTTATTTATTTATCTCATCTCGAGGAAATACAAACGTGTTTCTTGTTAACAATTCAGATACGTGTTAATTCCTCGACTCCTGTAAATCACACACACAACATGTGACCTGAAATTGATTAGAATAAAATTCAAAACATTTCCTTCATAAATAAAAAATGTGAAAAAACCCAGTGAAAAACGACATCGCCTCACTTACCCCCAGCAGCTGCGGTTTGTCCATGTTGACAAGACAAGCTGGTTTCTTTGAAATGTGTCACAGTGCGGCAGTTTAGACATGCAAAGCGTGTACATTGGCCATTCCGATATGATAATAAAGCGTGTTTACCTTTTGTGGAATGCCTCTGTTCTGCGTGCTCCAGTTCAGCCGCCAGATTCACCCTTTAATACCCGCTAATACCAAAATACACCGTTTTCCCAACGGTATCTCTTTGTATATGCGCGAGAGCCAAGAATTTAGAAGCATGTTAAAACTGTTCTCTTTTGATATGCTTTTTCATTCATTCGAAACTGTATGGTCTGGCTTCTTGCTGTAGTAAAAAAAAAAAAAAAAAAAAGTGAGATATGTCCGACTATTGTTTTTCATAGCCTTTGAAGAAATTTTACTTTTTCCATTCACAGGAACATGAATATAGAATTTTACTTTTTTCTTCTATTCTCTATTTCATTTATTTATTTTTCTTTCTAATTTGCACTTTATAGAAATAGTTATCCTGTATTGTATGAATTTATTGTCATCAACCTTATTTATGTAACTAGTCTGTTATTACTGTAACAGCGGCAAAGAAAAATGATTTTACTAGAATTACATTTGTTTATTTATTTGCTGTTTATCTGACAATTCTACTACTGTTAATAATAATCTTACTATTACCAGTATTATTTTTGTTGCTACCACTACTAGTTATAATAATAAATATGACGATAATAATGATGTTGATGATAATAATAATAATAATATTAATAATAATTGTTATTATTGTTATTTTATTTCTATTATTATTATTATTATTATTATTGTGGTTGTTGCCGTTCTTGTTGTCATCGTCCTTATTTTAATAGTAATTAATAAATAAATATAAAAACAGAAAGAGAATTTTAACTACATTTTTTATATATATATATAGATAAATCTGAATTTGAATTAAAAAATTTACAAACTATAACCAAATAATCCTTTACTATTTTACATGTAACGACAATTTCAAAATAGTTAGTAGATGTATAGTATGTAAATATTTTCAATTATTGCATACCTTTATTTAAATTAACCATGTCTTTCAAATGAAAAATAAAATATTTTGAAATGCGTTAACCACAAATATATTTATTTTAATATACATATGTGTGTATGTGTATGTATATATATGTGTGTACACACTCACACACGAGCACATATCGTCTAAATCCATCATTTCATAAAACGGGGAGGAGCGGATTTAACTTTCAAGACGAAGTAGGTTTCAGTATAAGCAAGAATGCACTAAGCAGCAAATAACCGATGAGTGAGTATTAACGTTCACAGTGGAGAATGGCAGGCAAATACTGAAAACTATAGCAAAGAGAGATAACACAAACTGATTGAAAGGACAAGAAGTCGACAGTTGTCTTTCTTTGTGTGACGTATGACTCGGGCTATTTTATATTGAACAAATCATTATTTCTATTAGGGTTTGTTTTATTCTATTCTATTGTATTCTATTTTCTGTTTGTTTCATTCATTATTTACATCTTTGATGTATCGTCTTTTTTTCCCATAATTGTTTTATTTACTAATTTTCATTATATTTTATTTTATTTTATTTTATTTGCTTTGTTTTATTTTGATTTGTTTTGTTTGATTTCACAACATTTTATATTACTTTTTTATTTTCTAAAGTTGTTGTTGTTTTTGCTTTTGCTGCTGTTACTTTAATATTATTGTCGTTACTGCCGTTATTGTTGTTGTTGTTGTTGTTGCTCCTACTGCTGTTAATTCACTTGTCTCGTTGTTAGATCATACATTCATTAATCTATTGGTCACGCGCATCATCCGTATTACTATTTTTAGTTATTATTATTATTATTGTTTGTTGTTGTTGTTTATGTTGTTGTTATTGCGATTGTTATAATTTGTTGTTATAATTTTCTTTTAATTATTAATACTATATGTTGTTGCTATTTACTTATTTGTTGTTATTTTTTTTTTTTTTTTTTTTTTTATTCATTCATTCATTCATTCTCTGTGGGCATTGTCTTTCTTTGTTTAATACTGTACAAATCTTTATTTCTGTAAGGGCCTGTTTTGTTTTGTTTTGTTTTGTTTTGTTTTATTTTTTACTATATTCTCTTTTACTTCATTAATAATATTATTATATTCTGTTTTAAGTTATTTTGTACAATTTTATAATATTTTAATTTTATTCTGTTTTGTTTTACTTTAGTTTTAGTTTTGTTTATTATTTTAATTATCTTTTTGTTTGTGTCTATTTTTACTGTTTATTTTTAAATTTTATTGTATTTTATTTTATTTATTTTTATTAATTTCACATTACATGATATTATAATATTACTGAACTTTATATTTTCTTCTTTTTTTCACTTTGTTTCCATTTAATTTGATATATTTTATTATTTCAGTTTAATGTTATATGATTTATTTTTTACAATGTTTTCTTTGATTTTTGTTTTATATTTTCAATTTTCATTTGTCTTTTTTCATTCATTTTACTTAATTAATAAACAATTTTGTTTTATCTTTATTTGTATATATTTATTTTTTCAAAATTTTAATTAATATTATTTAAATTTTAACAAATATTCTCCTTTGTAGTATTATTTTTTATCTTCTATTTTTTTAATTTGTAGCTATATTATTTTATTTTATTTCATTTTATTATTATCTATCTATCTATCTATCTATCTATCTATCTATCTATCTGTCTATCTATATCTATATCTATATATATATATATATATATATATATATACACATACATACATACACAGGGTGGCCCAAAAGTAGGTTTACAGTTATTACGTAGGCAATTTATTTTAAAATATAAGCATGTTTCAAGCATTTAAATTGCAAGCAGCAAGGAAAAAGAGTAAACACAAGTTAGATCCGAGGAATATTTTATGTCACTTGTACATAGCAAGTAACTTCAAGCATATAAACGATAGTTTAATAACTGTAAACCTACTTTTGGGCCACCCTGTATATGTGTGCGTGTGTGTATATATATTTAATACGCTTTTGATAAAGTTATTTTATTTCAAAAATTTATTATTCGATTTATAGATCATTAACTTTACTTTTATTTCATTTTATATATTTCCTGATTTAATTTTATTTTATTCTCACGTTATTTAAATTATTAGGAAAGAAAATTTTATTAATTAACTTTTGCATAGCTAAGGGAAATAAGAGCTTATTTTAGACATTGATAGTCGAATTCAAGTTAGCTCCCTTTATTATTATTAAAATAATTTTTGGTAGAATAATAATTCTTAATTTTTATTCAGCGAATAAAGTGAGCAATTTTCTGGAAGTAATTATTACCTTTAAAAAAATAACTTTTGTGATGGAAAACTAAATTAATTTTACAAGTAATTCTTCACAATATAAGTATTAAATTATTAAATTATTAAACAAAATTTATATAAATAGAAATAGGAAAGTTAAAAGAAATCAAAACAAAGACACTGGGTGATGTAAATTTTAATCTAATTACGAATAATATATTTGTAACAGAAAAGAAATTATGTAAATTTTTAAATCGATAAAATAATATAAAGATAGATAATCAGTGAAACACGTTTCTTTTCATGTTCCAAATTACTTGAGGATTATCTCCCTTATTTTAAGTGGCGCTGTTGTTTATTTATTTATTTATTTAATACTTATTTTTTGTTGACTGACTAAATAATTTTATTATTTTATTAATATATTTATATAAAACAGTTTAATTATATAAAATTTCTTAAATTCAGTCAATGTATAGTTTATTTTTTCAGATATAAATTAAAATCATTTTTCTTACTGTGTCAGCTTATATTTTATGGAAGTTTGCTCAATTAATTTACATAAAACAGCGTTTTGAATCATAAAGCAGTTCATATTTCCTGTATATTAATGTACAGGATAAATACTTTTCAGCATTCAGTATATTTCATCGGGAATTGTTAATTATTTTTAATATATTATTTTATCTATTCCTTTAACTTTTCTCATATATGTAGATAATAATTACCATAATTTATGAATCTTTGAAATTCTACCTTTAAATGTCAACAAGCAAAGCAATGCAAGGAATTAATTTTGTTTTGAATTATGTTTCCGTTATAAACAGTTTTTACACAAATAACATCACAAATGAAAGCAAACAAAAACAAAAAAATAATCATTTATTCTCAAAAGTGAACAGTCTGAATTTACTGTTAAGGGGAAAAATATTAAAGAAAAATAATGAATGAAAAACAAAAATGAAAAGAAAGCAAACCATATAGAATAATGTATAGAGACATCATTTATAAATAAACAGTACATTGTGCAAGATTTTATTTTAAAACTGCTTTTGTAAATAAATAAATAAATAAATAAATAAATAAATAAATAATAATAATAATAATAATAATAATAATAATAATAATAATAATAATAATAATAATAATAATAATAATGATAATAATAATAATAATTAATATATAAATACATAAATCATAAATAAGCATAAAGAAAGAAAGAAAACAAAACAAGAAAGAAAAGAACGAATGAAGAAAGACAGACAGAATGAAAAAATGGAAAGCATTAATAACAAGTTGAAAACCGTTAATGGTTTACTCTTCGTTCACAATCTGGATGATCTGAACTGTACACTCACGAGAAAAACGTTATCTCCTAAATTACGACATCAATATTTATTTTAAACATATTTGTCTTTCCACAATAGCAATAACGATTTAGATGAAAAGTTTATACAGGTGCATCCGTTATTAAACAGACATTGTCGGAATTTTTATTATTAATTATTTTTCTATTCTTTCTGGAACTAAAATTTAAAATGATTGTTCATTTTAACCTGTCACCTTTGTCACAAAATAAACGCAAAGGAAATATTTCAGGTGAAATTTGAGACATAATTCTAAAATAAATATATAAAAAATACGTAAAGTAATAAATTACCTAAATGTGATTCAGATTTAAATTTTTGTTGTTGTTGTCATATTCGATGTTTTGATTGTTCGTCCTAGTGATGAGCCAGTATTGTGAGTTGTTATAATAATGTGCTATTCACATACAGTAAACTACTACAACTTTATTATATTACTACAACAACAACAACAAAGTCAAGACGTTTGAACAGGTTCCACGTTTATCTCAAACTGAGAACGTTAAGGGAAGCACTAAAAATGGTACAGAAATAACAATCAATAAGCCGAATCAGGAATTTCACTTCCAGAGGATTTTAACTTTTCTTTTCAAATATTTCTTTCTTTAATTGTTTTTTAAAATTATTTTTCTTTTTAAGAACTGAGGAATATTCCCTGATAAGTTAACCTAGGATAAACATTTATCAGTCATCTGGCAACAATCCTTGATCAAATATCTTGAAATATTCCCTGCGAAGCAATGTGTTGTCGCGCTCTGTAACGCAGACTCTCAATACTGGAAGTCAAAATGGCGTCTTTGGATGATGCGTTGGTGGAAGAGTTCAGCGAAGCATGCGCGGGAGGAGGTAGTCGAACGTTCTCAGGACGCGATGCTGGTGCAGGTGGAATATCTGGAATTGGTGGATGCGAGTAAAACGTGGGCCAGCTGTTCAACGTGTTTGCCCCACTTGGTGGAAAATGAAACATAGACATTTGTGGTATCCCAGAATGCATTTGGAACTGTTTCTGGAACATGGCGCTGGCCAGTGCCTGATGCTGGAGATTGAGGAGCCCCGAGCTGCGGCAGAGGATACTGATATGGAAACGTTGGACGACCGAGTCCGTGGTCGGGAGCTGTTGAGTAAAAAAAACAAACATAAAATGCGTTAATAAAAATTTAAAAAAAAGAAAGTAAAGAAACAGAAAAAAGATTAATCATTCGTCGATATTTCTGGGCATGAAAAGGAATATTTGAATAAAGAGTGTGAGCATAAGCAGTTAATTATTTATGTTACTTTCGTCCGTTTTTATTTATTTATTTTAATTTCTTGTTTTTATAACAAGAACGGAAAAATTCAAGAATAACACTGAAAAACGTGCCAAAGAGTTATACTTGTAAAGACATAAATGCCCCTCATAAACAGTCACAAAAATTAAAAATAATTATTTTCATATCTATCGTCAATAGCAAATAGAAAAAGGAAACGAAGTTCTGGAATTACATAAAACTAAATCTCATTTTAAGAATTCTTTCAAACATGATGATTATTTTCGTAACAAATTCAGTTTCGCTTATAAGAAAAGCTAAAAAATAAACATCATTCTCATCCTCCCTTTGCAAGTTGGATGCGGATGTGAACTTGTATCAGAATTTTAAGCCAGATGAAATAACTACTGTGTCAATTAGACAAGCTGATGATAACAAGACGAGCAGCACGTCCTGGTGTCTCTAACTTGTATGTAAAGTAGAAGAGTAATTAAACAGACACGAATATGTCTAATTAGATCCACTTTGCATTGTCTTATCCGCACACAATCCTCTTAGGTTTGTCCCTCAGACACGATTGTAGTGAGGCGGAGAATCGTGGATAACAAATGTATTTTCGTTACGGAATCGCTCTCCGCCTGTCGCTGAAGAAACAGATTTTACTCTAAAGCCGATTAGCTACTGGAGTAAAGCCTCGTTAACTGGCTTCGACCGGAGAGCTTGAAGAAACACTCGTAAATGTTGTTTGCTTTTTGCTTCTTTTTTTCTTTTATGTTGTTTGTTTATTTTGTTTATTTATTTATTTATTTTTATTTTTTTTTTTTTTTTTTCACTTTTTAAAAAAAGAGAAATAAAGCGATAGTTGCTTGATTTAAACTAAGCAATGTGTTATTTTGTTAAATAAAATTTTAATACGATTAACACTTTTGAATCCATTCTAAGAATTATCGCTCTTTGAAGGACTGTTGCATCCGACATTCACGTCTTTGTGACAATAAACTGATTGGATGAAGGATAATCAACAAAAGCTCAACACATTTTAATATCAACGATTACATTTATAATTATAATGTAACGTGTCTAACGATAATGTTACTTATATAACGATAACGTGACTTGTACAGTGACAATGTTACGCGTTTGATTATTATTATAATTAAGGAAATCAGAAGTCGCCACTGTCTGGTCTGCTTTCATCGATTAGCAGCAAAGATTGTTTTGTATAACGTTACCACTGAAAGAAAGGTATATTCGATGATATTTTATAAATCAATTCTCGAGACCGGAAATTCTTTTTAATTATGTGACTCTCTTGTCTGAGACGTCAAATTTTATCACAGAAGTACATGATTTAGATTTTAACTTGTATATTGAATCTTTTGACGGTCATTTTTAATCACATTATTACGGATGAAAATGACGAGTAAAAACGGCTTAACATATTATTGAAAAATGCTCTTTTAGACTTACTTTTAGTTTGATTTAAAGCATGGAGTTCCTGGTCGAGCGTTCTTTGGTCTAGAGGAGACAACGATGCTGATCTGTCTAAACTGTCTTTAAACAGTGACTCCTCTGATCTGCAAGGATCTCTCGAGTCTTCAGACTGGCCAGTGATGCATGGTTGTTCTGCAATTTAATAATAGTAGTAGTAGTAGTAGTAGTAGTAGTAGTAATATATTACATAGCTAAACGGGTGTAAATTTAAAAAAAAAAAAAAAAAAAAAAAAAACATATAATATAAACAAATGATTTTTATAAAAAGCAAACTAGAAGAAAAGCAATTGAAATTTAAAATTTCTTTTACATGAAGATTTATATTAAATGGACATAAAATATGTTTACCATTTGTTGGTGAATGTGGCTGCTGCTTTTCCGACATTCCTTCATGATTCGTGATGGAGTTTCGTTCAGATTTTCCATCAACAGATTCGACATCTACTGGGAAAGAAATGTCATCATTAGGTTCATTTTCGTCACTGTCTTCTTCGTTTTCATTGGCTGAATTTGATTCCTTGCCGTTATCTGTGCTAATGTTTTCTTCTTCCTTTTCACCGCTGGCAGAATCAGTATTTCCGGTTGATGTACTTTCGCTTCCGGTCTTAGGTTTTACCGCTCTTTGCTTTTTTCGGAATTTTGCTCTTCGATTTTTGAACCATACCTTAACAAAGTACATAAACAAAAACGTAAATAAATAAATAAATAAATAAATAATAATAAGAAGATTATAATAATAATAATTTAAAAAATAAAATAAGATAAAATAATTTAGACTTACGAAATTATTTTCGTAAACGAGTTATCTTTATTTTCAGTTTTGCTTGTTATTTTATTATTTTTAAAAATCTAAATTATTATTATCTTTGTGATTATTGTGTTGAATCGTAGTTTTACACCGACAGTTACCCTTGTAAAGAAAATTACTGTGATTTAAGTTGTCATTTGAATGCAATGAAAACACTCATCGGCTTCCTTTAACAACCTATACTTTTACTGCAAAACATGCATGCATGTTATATTTTAAACCAAAAAACATTTGAAAAGCTCATCACTTTTTCTTTAACTGTTCTTGTTGCGTTGTTTTTCTTTCATGTTTCCTGTCTAACAAAAAAGGCTACGCGAACGACGATGCTTCTAATTGAAAATCAATGACATCGTTAGCTTTATGTTTCACAAGTGACGGCTATCACTGTCGAGCACGGATTTCTGTTTGGTCCTGGGCTGGTTTCTAATTGGAAAATCAATGTTGAAGTTAGACCTTTTCTTTTTCTTTATTGGCCCAGGTAAAATATATTATATTGACAAGTGAGGTTAGCGTGTTTGTTTCCTATGGGATTGTTTTTGCTCAGTCGACAAGAATAGAATTGCACAACAAAGAAAAGAATTTAAAGAAAGGCAGAGCGACGTTCGTATAATCATTTGAAAAGGTGTGTAAGATAATTAAATTGCATATATATATATATATATATATATATAGACACTGAAATCATTCATTGAACTTCTTTTATTTTAATATTTTAAATATTTATTTATTTTGTCCTTATTAAACCATTTTAAATAATATTTACCGTAGATTCTTTGGACGGGGTTATGTAGATAATAATATATTTACTTGATAAATGTAACTTGTTAGAAGAAATGAAATTGTTTGTATTTAAGTATTAATTTTGTCTGAAGTCTAATAGTTCGTTTGGATCTTTTAAGAGAATAACTGATTACGTTGATGATGATGATGATGATTATGATGATGATGATGATAATGATAAACCTCCATCCGATATTTTTTATTCAAAAATGAGAATAAAATCAGAAAGCTAAAACAATTTCCAGAATGGAAAAATAAAATAAAAATAATAATAATAGTAGTAGTAGTAGTAATAGAAAATAAAAATGAAAAAATAAATAAGACAAACAAACAGATAAATAAATAAATAAATAATATTGCATATTGCACCAGTTTTGAACGATAATAATACCCTTTCATTCTTTTGCTCTTTTACCAGAGTTTTATTCCATATTTGTTTTTTCATTTTCTCGGAAATAATTTATTTTTATTGATGTCTGTTAAGTATAATAATATTACAGAGCAATCCAACATTCTTATTAACGTTTTACTTAATACAAAAAGGTTAGCACAAAAAAAATAGAGTGGAAAGAAACAGAAAAGAAAATAGAAAAAATCTAAATCAAAGAAAAGTGATACTTAACCGAAAAAAACTGGAAACAAAATAAATGTCTTAATAAATTTCACTTTCATTCTGTTTAAAAGATATATAACAAGATAAAAAGAAAATAAATTTAAAAAGGGACTGAAAAGAAGAAGTAGGAGAGAAACAAATGGGCAAAAAGTACAGAACTCAAATAAAAACGCTGTTATTATAATAAAAACAAATATAACTTAATAATGAACTATTCTGTTGAATAACAAAATGAATATATATCTTGTTTAATTTCATTTATACCGTACCTCTTTCTATATATGAGAAAGAGTAAATAAAATAAACAACAAATCCACTTGTTATTTTAGCAATAATAATAATAATAATAATAATAATAATAATAATAATAATAATAAATTATCACAAATGAACTTATAAAAACCTAAAGGACTAATAAATATATAAATAAACATACGTAGCAAAACAAAACAAAAGAAATATAACCGCAGAGTGCAACTCTAAGGCAAACTAAAGATGTAAATGAAACAATCTACTACGAACTTGTATTCTGGCTTCTGGCAAGTTGGTCATCATAGCCAGACGTTCCCTCATTACAACATCCGGGTAGTGGGTTTTTGAAAAGGTTTTCTCCAGAGCGGCTAGCTGCTGATTCGTGAATGCGGTCCTGCTCCTTCTCTGCTTCCGGTGTACGCCATATCTCGCTTCAAGAATAATATCTGTAAATAAAATATAAAAACAAAATAATAATAATAATAATAATCATGATGATAATAAAATATTTTAAAATAATTAAATTTAATAATGATAGTAATAGTAAAAGTAATAGCTGTTGTTTTAGTAGTTGCTGTAAAGGTAATTATTGTTGCAATTGTTGTAGAAGTTTACGATAGGTTAATTTCTCTAATTTAATCCTACCGTCTTATAAGTATATATTACGTACATAAAAGACATGTAATTACATTTGACAAGTGGAGTGTATAGAGGATATACAATTAAATATTTTGAGAGCCAGTGTACAATGCATTTTAAGAAATTTTCCTGATTTTTTTCTTCTATTTCCAACAGATAACAATGGTAATATTTTAAACAAGTTTGGTTTAGTTCATTGGTATTGCTTTATATAAGCTGAGCATTATGTTTAAAAATAAATGTCCAAAGTAAGGGATGTTCATCTTCTGTATATTATTTTCGTTAAACATTTGACATTTTTCTTTGCAATCTTTTTGTGTATCTACCTTTTCTCCACATTACTATAAAATCACTAAGAATGAAACACACATGTTTCAGGTTTTTAACATCCACTGAATATTCCTCACGCTGAGTCAATGTTGTAGCATTATAGGCCAATAACGAATTGCCTTTTTATTATATTATTGAACACAGCCTTATTTTTATAAATTAATCCAAACTATACATATATATATATATATATATCATCATTATCATTGTTATTATTACTATACTAAAACTGATTGATCACAAAGAAACTGTTGTATGTGTAATGTGGATAACGCTGAAGATGAATTTCATTTTATTTTAATATGTCCACTGTGTCTGTGCATTCGCCTATTGTATACAAAAATACTACTGGTTAAGATCGTCTGTTTCTAAATTAATACAATTGCTGATTGTTCATAACGGAAAACGACTTTGTAACGTTGGAATGTATTTAAAATATGCATTACATTTAAAATAGCAACATATAAACACTACTACTATAATTATTGCTCTTGTGGAAAGAGTTGTTATGGTTCGTGTCATTATCGTTATTACTATTGTTTTTAATAATAATAATAATAATAGTAATAGTAGTAGTAGTAGTAGTAGTTGTTGTTGTAGAAGTAGTAATAGTAATAATGATAATGATAATTTTATTATGTCTTTGACCGTACAACACTAATATAATAATTATTAGGCTTTTTTTTTTAAAATTATTCTTATCAGATTTCTTAGCTACGCCAAAAAGGATTGCATATATACAAACAGTAAAATACTATGATAACGATTATAGCATTTATATAATTTAACTATAGTCACTCAAAGTCATAAGTCATTTAAATTACATCTAAGCTACCTTATAAATTGCTTCATAGTCAAAATAAGGAGAGGTAGTCATTCATATTTAAAAAAATAATAAATAAATAAATAAATCACCTTTAGTAATATTCAAAAATATGTGTGTGTATGTGTGTGTTTGTGTGTGTGAGGAATTTAAATAGATGCTAAGTATTCTTGTTTGTATAAAGACAAAAATCAGAAATGTTTCCAATGTAATATTTATAGAATTTTTACATAATGACTTAATTAAAATGTTGATTTAACTACACATTTTAGAAATTAATTACCTTTCTTTCTGTTATAGGAAATGATATGTTTTGTGTGTACCTTAGTGTATACACTGAGTCATGTGAACAGAGTTTGAGTAAAAACCAGTCTGCTGAGAATAATCTATAATTATATTTACCTGGAAACTGACTTCCCATGTACAGTGGCTGGTGCAGACCCATCTGACCCCCGGGGATTCCAAACATGGCAGGGGGAGGCTGGAAGTGTAGACCAAACGTTCCGTAATTCTGCATGCTTCTGAATACAATTAATATAAAAAAATATTTAAACAACAACAACAACAACAACAACAACAATAATAATAATAATAATTGTTTCCTGAAATTCGCTTTTGCTAAAGCAGAATATTTATAGAATTATAACCAGTAATGATAAGAAAAAATATAAATGAAATGAATAGATTTAATTTCCGAAAGAAAAGAAATGTCTAATATTTCCATGATGCTTCTGTTAGAACGAAAATAAAATCAGATGTTAATTGAGTTTTTAATTTGAAAAAAAAAAAACATCCATTAATAATATAATCATGCATACACGAAACAAATAGTGAATATATAATTAATGTGATTTTAAAAAGTGAACAAAGAAGTAAAGTTTGAAATATGTGTTTGGCATTATTAATATTATAATAGTGTAATTCTACATCAAAGAAAATAATTACTAAATTAACGTCTGAAGTTCTGAAAAAAACTGTAAACTGTTGAAAAAAAGATGACATTAGTATCTTGTGTTATAATAGTTCAGAAATAACATTTAATGTCATTTGTTATAATGAAGCTGTGAAATGTTGGTTATCTGAATCGAAATGTAGAAATGAAATTAATGCCAGAAAAAGTTAGAATTCAAAAATAATAAATTAATTTTAATATTAGAACAGAGCTATAAAATGTTGGTATTAATACAAAACACGTCAGAAAGATTTCTGCGTATTATTAGAATACAAAAATAAAAATTAATGGAATTCAAGTACCATCTGATATTATATGAGTTTTAAGATACATTTTAAAACTAATGTAAAATGATATTACACGTCGGAATTCTACATGATAGAAATACATTATATTCCAAGAGTTCTGAACTACAAGTTAATATCAATAATAGTTAACATAATTCTACATAACTGAAACTCTGAAATGAAATTAATATCTTATACTGTAATGTTTTAAACAAAAAATTAAAGTCAGTAATAAACTAATATAATACGACATAATTAAAATGAAAGTTTGTAAAATTTTTTTTTAAATCCGAGAGAACAAAATGCCCGATAATTACAGCACGTAATTTTCTACAACTCTTTAAAATTAATTTCTAGTTTTATTAGGGTCGAGAAATAAAACTTCAATGTCAAATATTATAATACTCTGTTCATACATGTGAAGAATCAAACCAATGTATATGATTTTGTATAATACCAAAGTTAATCAAATTATTTTCAAGAGAAACGTCGAGAAATTCTGCAGTGCCTGCTGTAAAAAGAATATCCATGTCTTATCTTTAACAGTTTCTTAATGAATTTGTTTTCCTTTTTATAGAATCATTTACAGATCTAAAAAGAAAACCACAGATTTAATAGTAAGAATAAAGGTTTGTTATACAATGAAAAATACCTTGGTCCATAACAATGTGATTTATAGAAATTAATCAACTTTTTAAAAATAGAAAAGTATTTGCTTATCTATTATAATGTGAAATACAGAATTAAAGTTAAATCTTTTTGAAATGGTTTTATAGATCGTTACATAAAATCTTTGCCGTGACTTTGGCAATATGATTTCAAATTAAAAGTATCTCATTATATACAAAAATTAATGTTGCATTCATTGTATTATGATCTGCAGGAGGAAAAAAAACTGAAAGGCTGTTATTTTTTTCTATAGAATAATAGTACAAACCGAAAAAAAAGAGACACTCGTATATTTATAACAGTAGGAACAACAACTAACCTTATAGAAGTAAAACGTTATTCCACGTATAGAAAATAGCTTTCAAAAATTAATTAACAGCGTTAGCTTTATTGTAGGAAAAAAATAACACATGTATGTATCTCTGATACTATCTCTGAAATTAAATTAATTTAATCTGTTTAGTGAGGTTCAGTTAAGTGCTGCCTGAGTGTGGAAATTAAGCAAAACAAAAACAGAAGTAATTATTAAACTTTAATAGTAATTAACTTTAGGTTTTCATGTTCAGATAACGCATGTATGTAGAAATTGAAACATTCATTTATCTACTTGTTTGTTTGTTTGTTTGTTTGTTTGTTTGTTTGTTTGTTTGTTTGTTTGTTTATTTATTTGTTTGTTTGTTTGTTTGTTGGTTGGTTGGTTTATTTATTTATTTTATTTTATTTTATTTTATTTCATTTTATTTTATTTTATTTTATTTTATTTTATTTTATTTTATTTTATTTTATTTTAGTTCATTTCATTATATTTTATTTTAGTTCATTTCATTATTGTTTTATTTTATCTAATTAATAAATTAATTTTTTTTTTTTTTTTTATCTGAGTGTTTGTCTACCCATTTGTTTATTTGTTTGTTTTGTTTTCATTTAATTTAATAATTTCCTTTGATATATTAAATACTAAAAAATCTGATGAAAAAGTATGATTAGTAAAAAAGATTATAATTTCAGTACGTAAAATTTTTTTGATAAATATATTAAAATAAATAAACTGAAAATGTTGAAGAGACTTAAAAATTGCGGAAGAATAATTTAAAAAAAGAAAAGAAAGAAACAGACAAACAAGATATATATATATATAGATAGATATAGATATATATGATTTTACATTCATAAATTACATAAAACATTTAATATAAGGATTTTTATTTATTCTTACATATTTTAACTTTCATCTTTATGACATAATAAAAATAAAAGTATCTAGTATATCTAACTAAACTACTTACTAATTTAACCAGCGTTATCATTTCTTTAAAGATAAATAATCATATTATTATTACACCGAATTAGTGAAGTATCAAAACAAACATGCAACTTACAAGTATTATTCGATTTCACATAAAGCTAATTAAATTATCACACTTTGCAATTAAAAAACCAAGTATAAACAACAAAATGTGCTGAACATTCTTTGAAGCCTTCTCATTATAAATGTTATAAAAATATTCGTAAAATTAATTTCCTCTTGATAACTGCAGTAATTAATCGGCTTAATGTGATGTCACTTAATAAAAACACAGCTAGTAGCTGTACCCAAAAACACGGTCACGCACTTGTTTCAAAGGTTACTTCAAAAAAGGTTTGTTAATCCTCGTTTTAATTATTATTATTACTATTATTATTATTATGTAAATTATTGTGAACTGTTTTTGAAATTGTTAGCAGTTTTGCCCACGCCATGCGTGTTTTAACATTTCTGTAATAGAATAAAACATAACTCTGAAAAGTTATCTTTACAAAAGTTCTGTCTTTTGTGCTCTTCGTGCATATTCGTTTTCTAATATGTAGTTTTAAACATTTAACTAAATACAACAAGGATGATCAGTTTAATAAATTTTGTTTAATACTAACTTTAATAATGTTATTTTCCCATGAGGAAGTAATTAACCGATTAAGTAATTAAGCAATATATTATTTTTTAAATAAACAATTTTATTTATTTAGTCATTAGAACTAATGAATATATGAATATCTATAACAAAATATACAAGTATAAAAAAGTAATAATTATGACGATAATAATAACAACAACAACAACAACAACAATAATAATAATAATAATAATAATAATAATAAAATGAAAATAGTTATGATCTGTAAAAATTAATTAATGTGATGTTAAAAATGAAAATAAAAAGTATAAAAAAAAAAAAAAAATAAAAAAAAAAATAATTAAAATGAGCCCAGATATTCTTAGATAATTTACTGTAAATAATAAACAAATGAAAAAAAAAAAAAAATAAATAAATAAAGAAGAAGAAGAAGAAGAAGAATAAGAAAATAAAAATAAATAAATAAATATTTAAATAAATAAATAAATAAATGAAAGCTAATTTATACCAAATTAATTTCATTACTCAGTGGCACAAAATTAACTGTGTGGGCTTCTCAGATACACATGAGAGTAAAACATCAAAATAGATTAGAAATAAATAACAGTAGAAATATAAATAAAAGAATGAATGAATGAATGAATGAATGAATGAATGAATGAATAAATAAATAAATAAATAAATAAAATTAACATTTTATCATTTTATGTTTCAAAATTTACCAAAACCATTTCCGCATTAAAAACTTACAGAAGAAGACGAATCTGTTCTGGACAAAATAACAGTACCTAGTACAACAATCCTCAGCTGCAGCAGCGACTACGTACGTCCTACAGCATGGACGGCAGCACGACAAATGACTCGCACTATTTGAGTAGGGACAACATGAACACATTCAGTTAGCCCGGTCGCTTGACTTTGGTCGAAACACCATGGTGTCACTTACACTCTGCGCATGCCTGGAAGCTCGGAAAGTGGCTTGCAAGGGGAGATTTGCAAGGGTTTAGAATGTTTGCAACATGTCACTAGAGGAGAAGCAGAAGATAATGGTTCTGAACACCTTTGTGTTCTTCACGTACTGGACAGGCTTAGCATCTCTGGACATGGGGGCCAAATGAGCGCGTTCGATTAGAAGACCAAGATGAGCGTGTCTTCCCGACCATCTTGCATAGTTCTATTGTGACCAACGAAGAACAATACAACTACAAAAAATAACCCGACCTCTTTCTTGTACGGTTTGTTCGGGGAGTTTGTCGTACAATGCTGGCGATGGATTCCTATTAGACTTTAGAAGTGATCTTATAAGCGGTTCGTTGATCTGACGTTATGAGCGGGGATTAACGTTCAGAGCTGGTAATTACATAAAGACCAAGACGACCAGACTGAACGGATTTCTCGATTTAGATGTTAAAATAAAGAATGCCACGTCCATATCGGATTTCTGTTCATCTCAAATTAGAGCTATGCTCATCAAACAAACAAAAATTCCTGTCCAATGAAAAGAAACTCCAAGAGAGAAAACAAGAGTCGAAGAGACACTTCACAGCATATTAAATTCACTGTATTTTTAAATTTAGTCTAATCATCTAAAGTTATCAGAAGAAAACTGTCCACAATACCAAATGTGTCCTGAGCCATGATAAAATGTATGCATTACTAAGTCAAGAAGACAATTTGAATTTAATTTAATTGTCCAGTATCGCATAAAATTAAATACATTTAAAAGAAAATTCCTAAGCAATATAACATTTATTAACTGTTCATATATCTTTTCATTTTCAAAACATATATGTGTATGTATGTGTGCTGTGTGTGTGTATGTATGTATACATACATACATACATACATACATACATATATATATATATATATATATATATATATATATATATATATATATTCATAACATACACATAATGACACATCATAATTATGTAAAATAGCAGTTTTGTTTTTATCTAATTTCCATCTTATTGAAAGAAATAACAAAAGGTATATGCAAATGTATGTATATATATCAAAATAAAGATATGGTAATCTGATAAACAATAGAGCATTATTTCAAACAGTACATTATTTCTTCAGCTGTTATGTATTTGTTCTCTCTGTGGCTTTGTATTTCTTTTTCTTATTTTTTTCTTCTTATTTTTATATTTTATTAGTTATTGTTTTTGTTGTTGGTTTTTTCTTCTTCTTCTTCTTCTTCTTCTTCTTCTTCTTATACTACTACTATTATTAATAATATTGTTGTTGCTGCTATTATTGTTATTTTATTATTATTATTATTGTTATCATTGTTCTTATCATCATCACTATCATTATTAATATTATTATTTGGTTGTTTAGCTTCCAGCAGTAACATTTATTTTTATGTTTTCTGTTAATTAAGTCAGTAATTAGGCTTTTAATTAAGTCTGTGCGACATCGTTAATATAATATATGAGTTTACAACCTAAAATCATTATAAAATCTGAGAAGAATAAAATTTAAAAAAGTTTAATAATTATTATATTAGTGTTGTACCGTAAAAACATAATAATATTATTTTAATTTTATTAATATTAATAATAATAATATTATTATTATTATTATTATTATTATTATTATTATTATTATTATTATTATTATAAGAAGAAGAAGAAGAAGAAGAAAAAACAAAAACAAAAACAATAACTAATAAAATATAAGAAGAAGAAAAAAAAGAAGAAAAAGAAATACAAGCCATATAGAGAACAAAAAAATGTTTTATCTTCATAGACTATCAACAAAGAATAAAAAAATAATTAAATCTCTAAATAAATAAACAAATAAAAAAAACAAACAAACAAATAAATGGTGACTAAGAAACCATTGAACTTCGTTCAAGATTTTATTTATTATTATTATTATTATTATTATTATTTATTATTATTATTATTATTATACTTCGATCTGTCAAAAGAAACAAAAATGAGAAATGCAGTTCATTCCTGTAATCTTTGGGAATCAAAAAATTTAACTGGGATTAAACTGATCATGTTTCACAAATTAATAATACATTTTTGAGTTTCATTATATCTGCAGAAATATCTTAGGTGATATATATTTTAGATATTTTTAATTTAAAGGACGAACAACGAATTCAGAAACGAGAGAGAAAGAGACCATTAGTATTGCTGTTGTTGTTGTTTTTCCTGTTGTTATTGTTAAAGGAATAAATGATTAATATTATCAGAATTTCTGAATTCCAAATGATACCCGCAACAACAATTTTTATTTAATAATAATAATAATAATAATAATAATAATAATAATAATAATAATAACAATATTTATATTATAATAAATGAATGGTACTCAGAATTAAGAGACACTTTGAAAAAAAAATTAAATATTAAATAAACGAGTTTACTGGGTGCAGAATGTAAACGCGTACACATAGTATATGATACCACACTTTGGTCATGATCTTATCTTTAGAAAGCTTTCTTCGATTACAATCGCGAAGGCCTAATTGGCCGACAGCAAACATGTGGGTAACACAAAGATAAAGCTACCCTCACGGCAGCTTATATCTTGTATCGGAGATCGTCACCTATTTCACCGACACCAAACGAAAATGATTTCGAACGGACGTGACGGAACAAAATGACATTTAACTCGTCTTAAGCGGTATTTCTGCGGTGTAATCTATTTGGAAAAGGTGTTAATAACATTCTAACACAAGTTTCGGCCTTCTTCCATTATGGAGTCGAACCGTTCATGTACCCGGTGCCACAGAACACGAATTCTTCAGCGCTTTGGTGGGAGAAAAAAAAACGTCGTATATTACGTGCCTCGTTTCAAAGTTCTTTGATTATGATTAAAACCGTCTAATATTTCGTCTTTATAACCCGCGACTCTTACAGCCTGGTTTTCGAGCACCCCATCCCTCAGAGGTCACGTGATCTCCGATACCCGACCACACCCACATCGCTTCGTTTTATATCGCGGCAGCAGCGATGGTATCGGGTTTCATGAACGTGCATGCGTACTTCTGAAAAATCAAGAAAAAGAAAACTGGGGGTTTCGTGGGAAGACGTTAATGAGAAAGAGCCAGTCTGATTTCGAGACATAACTATGTGCAGGCGAATGGAGTTTTGGCACTGGGCGATTAGAGACGCGGAATTCGCTTGGCTTTGGTCCCTGCTTGACAACAGCCTTGCCTGTCCTCGTTAATAGCGATACCCACTTTGAAGCCGGATTCAGTTTCTGGTCGCGATTATCTTCTCTTTGTACGTATATTATGAAAAGAAAAGCTGTAAGTACGGATAAATCTCACGACAGAATTGATTATTCAGACCTCTGGGAGGCGGCAACATGATTTGCACGTGTTTTTAACACAATTGCATGCACGTGCCGCGTCCAGCTCGTTGTGCATCAGTTGGGCGGATTAGCATCTGTAAACAGAGTAATGGAAAGTGACAGAAACCATTGTTGTTCAGGTTATACGTACGAACAAAGAGCGGCATATCAGTCAAACATTGGGAGTACATCAGAAAGAAAGAACTTCGATTTAACGTCCATGTCAAAAGTAGTGTAGAACATCCCCGAACTCAGTGTAGCAAAACGCCACCATGCCCTTGAGATTGTCCGCCGTCTTAACTTCTGATGATGACATTGGTTACGACTAAAAATTTCAAAAGTCTCATATCTCAACCGAAACACGAAGGAATAATAATAATAATAATAATAATAATAATAATAATAATAATAATAATAATAATTATTATTATTATTATTATTATTATTATTATTATTATTATTATTTTTATCATTATTATTATTATTATTATTATTATTATTATTATTATTATATTTGTATGTTCAATCAGAAGATCTTTGACAGATTTTAATAAATTTAAAGGTTTGAATTTTAATTGCTTAAAAAAAGACATTTTAAAAAACCTGTACTGGTTATAAAAACATAAAAGCATTTCAAAATTATTAGAAAATTTATGCTAAGTTCACTAAACATCGTGGTAGTGAATGAATTAATATCAGAGCCGCGGAGAATCTAGATTCATATTCCTCAATATTTAAAATAAAAATAATAATAATAATTAAAGCATTGAGACAAGAGACAGAAGCGAAATTAGGAGACTCATTCTAAAAAAAAATATTTAGAAACAGCTCCTAAATGTACCTCTTTGATTCATGGACACGTTATCTGAAATCTATTGAATTTAATAAATGAAGAACCATGCACACTAAAAAACAAATTTAGACCAAAAAAAAGGAAAGAAAAAAACCCCAAAAATGGTTTCTGGTTTTTATAATTTTTTTAAACATTAATTTAAACTTCATTATCTTTCTTCTTTTTTTGTTCGTTTCTGTTTAAATACTCTTTAGGTAAAATCCTGTGTATATTACGATCAACTACTACAATTCAAATATATCACTGTCACAGCTGCATTGAATTATTAAACAAATAGATTACGATGATATCAACTTTTGAATATATTTTGCATCATTCAAAATGTATACAAAACACACGACCTCTGAAATAAATTCGCTTACAAAGGAAAACAGATCTAGTTACGTATCACAAAGTGTTTGAAATCAAACTGAAAACCTTTTGAGAAAGGAATTAATAAACCACCTAAGTTAAAAAGAAAAACGAATAGCAAAAGAACCTCAAATAAGGATAAGTTGTGGAAAATGCACGAGATTCACCCTATAAAACCTATATCAGTTTTCAGTAAAGACGTTTTACAAAGAAAATCCATGGTCCCCTCAGAACCAAAGTGCCACGCCTGACTCTCTCTATCTCTATGTCTCTATCTACTCTGACATAGATAGCCATCTTCAGAGTTTGCTGCACTAAATGTGTTATTAAATAAATATTCAACACGGTGTATGTAAATTTTACATTTATCACAAAGGGTGTCAAAAAACACCTTGGGTGGCTTAAACAAAGAGAAGGGAGGTAAGTCTGAATTGAATTCCTCTTGAAATCCTCAATAAGCATACTACTTGGTCCGGTTCATGCTTTTAGTCTATTGACATGATCGGTTTTTATAAACATAATTTTTGTGGCCATCGAAACTTAATGCCTTCTGTGTATAATTCAAATAAAATGGCACGGGTCTAATTAGTCTGAGATGACAGAGGACCTCTTTTGTACCAGTAACTGGGAGGAGTTTGGGTTGGTACAGAAACAGTGAGTCACGAGATATAATTAGTGTGAATCTTTTCACAAGCCTGTAGCATTTTGGACCATCCATTTTCTTAGACTATGTTTCTTGGAATTACAGTGAATTTGTGAAAACAACCGCGTGCACGTTACCTGTGGGAAGTCAAATACAGTCCACGAAACGTGATATCTTGTCCGGGTAGAATTTTGAGGGTGCTAGTTTTTGTGGCTACACCGCCTACAAGACAGGTGCTTAGAAACCGTGTTTGTTTATAGAGACAAAGTGTCTAAAAGTAACCGCGGTTCGCCTCGCTTTACATGTTGACTGTCTGTAGTTTGAATAGATTTCATTTACTCATCATTTAGCGTATGGCGCGTTCCGACAAGATTAAACATCACCGTCACACAATTATAAAATAAGAACTCTTCTGCCCAATGAGATCGGAAAGTTTTAATACAATGTGAACTTTTCTTTGTTGTGAGACTGAAAAGTTTGCGTACAAACGGAGCTCTTCTTTCGAGAAGAGAGAAACAGAGAGAGAAAAAAAGGGTCAAATCATCGACTGGTGCCAGTTACAGTGTTTTAGAAAGCGTGACAAATTATGAAAATGGCAACATCGATACAAAGCGGTATTAATTTGATCTATACGTGTGCTTTACTGACACCTCGTCTGTACGCAATGACACCGCTCACTGAAGCAATGTGTTACCTGAATTTTTTGTTTATTTTTCTCCCCTCTTTTTGTATGACAAACAGCTGTTGATAAATGCTTTTTTAATTCTCCTTCCCACTTGGCGTAAGAAAACAACTTTCAAATTCAAAACTGAACTGAGTACTACTGTTTATCTGTTTATCTATTGCTTATAATAGATTATTCTTTGCTGATAAAAAAAATAAAATAAACTGTAACTAAATAAAGTTCTACAAATATAATGGATTAAAAAAAAATTATAACATTAAAAATTAACTATAAAAAAAACCCTGTAAAACCCTGAAGTATAATACTATATATAACATTCAAAATAAACTTAAAAATAAACTTAAAAAAGCAAAAGATTAAAATTTTGAAAATACTGAATTTTTTTCCATAAATTATAAAAAGAGTAAAAAAAAAAGAAAAAAAAAACAACAAAAAAAAAAAAAGAAGAAAAGAAAAAGAAGTCATTATCATATTGATATTTATATTTTAACAAATAAATTAACAGTACATTTTTTAAAACTGTATTAGAAAAGAAAATGTTAAATATTTAAATTTAGATAAATAAATAATGCATTAAAAATCTAACGACTATGTCGCATAATTAAAAGAAAGTTTTTTTTATTTTTTTTTATTCAAAATTTGAACCATGAAAATTAATTAAAAGAAAAACATTTAAAAGAACTAAAATATAAAAACTGAAATTCTTTGTTATAAAAAAAACGAAGAAATATTGGGACAAAAACAATAGATATATCAATTAGTTTTTTAATCCCACTCCCGATATATTACCATTAATTATGTGCATAAATAAGAAATAAATAAATAATATCTAAGTACTTCATTAAATGGGATACGTATGTATGTATGTAGGAAGTATGGATCAATGGATAGATGGATGGATATATGTGTGTGTGTGTGTGTGTGTGTGTGTGTGTGTGTGTGTGTGTGTACGCATATATGTATATATATAAGCATATATGTATGTATGTATGTGTGTATGTATGTGCGCCTATGTGTCTAGGTGTTTATGCATATGATATAAACGGGTCTGTATATGCGCTTATTGGCATGCATGTATGTATATGTGTGCATGACTCAGTAGCTGATTTTATGAATTGGTTTCTCGTAGTTATAAAAGTTATTTCATAGAACAGACAGCTTACGTAAACTTATTAGGAACCTTAATATTCTCTAAAAATCCTAAACCCAGACAGGTCAAGTTATCAAATATAACAATAAAAAACAACAACAACAACAACAACAACAACAATAATAATAAAACCGTAATGTCATACTAGATATATTGTGAGACTTATAGGAAATAAGATCTGTAATACCAATAGATGCACGCAGAGGTGCATGCACACATATTAATTATAACAGATATATATATATATATATATATACACACACATAAATAGACAAAGACAGATAAGTACACATTTACTTCTTAAGAAAAGCAATTACGATGCTATTTATAATACGATTAGTTACATTACAAATTATATACATGTATACTGAAAAAATATGTAAATAAAAATCTAACAAAATATAGACAAAGGAAACTTAATGTTTCAAAATAAATAAATAAATAAATTAAATATTATATAAATAAATTTAACTTATAGTTAGTATAATACATTACGACTCACACTAAAGAGGTAACACATTATCACTAATTTAATATTGATAATTTAAGCATATTCAAATGTGATTTTGTATGTTTTAATACTTTTCTTTCCTTCTTTCTTATTTATGTGTTTGTTCAAATGTATATACTTATGAATTTACATACTGTGAAAGAAAAATGTATTTAAATAGTAAATCATTTTTTATATATATTTTGAAGACATTTTAATGCTTCAACCTGTTCATTGCAATTTGGAAGATATAAAGTGTAACGGTTACAACAATACATATTAAAAAAAAGGTAATTGAGAGAGAGAGAGAGAGAGAGAGAGAGAGAGAGAGAGAGAGAGAGAGAGAGAGAGAGAGAGAGAGAGAGAGAGAGAGAGAGAGAATGAAGTACATTGGTTAGTATAATTATAGGTTTTGTGAAACCATCAAAAAATTCACAATCGATCAAATATAATTTATATGCTTGATTTTTAAAAGTATATATAAAAAAAAATAATAATAATAACAATAACAATAACAATAACAACAATAACAATAACAATAACAATAACAATAACAATAACAATAATAATAATAATAATAATAATAATAATAATATAACGAAATAAACCAAATTTAATATTTTGGATATATATTCATAACCACAAAAAAACAAGATAGTTTATAATTTCAAAATAATGACTCACTAATATCAAATAAACAAACAATTTAGCTTATCCTTCCAGACAGTTAAGATAATAATCTCTTTAAGAACGCTTGGTATGATTACCACAAGCGAGCGGAGCAAGCAAATAAAACAGTTGCAAAAAGTAAGATTACCAGTTAGCAATATTCCACGACTAGTCCTCGGTCCTTCGTTAAACACGCGACCTGGAAAACATAAATAATAATAATAATAATAATAAAAAATAAACAAATACTCAAAAAAATAAATTAAATTAAATTAAATTAAGACATCCTTGACCTGAATACTCTTCAGGTGGGTTTCATTCTTTTTATTTATTATTATTTTTTATATATATATATATTTTTTTTTTTCAAACTAAAGAAGAAATTAAAGAGATAAACGGGTTGCTAGTGAGAATCGGTAGCGTGTGGTGACGAGTGTCTGGCCGAGTTGTTGTATAACGACTCGACGACAAAACCTGTTAAGAGTATGGAACACTGTTGACTTGATTTGCATCATGCAACAGTTACTTGAAAAGTTATGGAGAGCTTTCTCGGGTCAAAAGTTGTTATTCTTCAACACGGATTAGCTCCTCGTGACATGTTTACGTACAGCCCATTAAGTCCTTAACTAGCTGGCCGAAAATAAGTACATTAATAAAAAATCTCTCTCTCTTTCTTTCTTTCACTCTATCTATATACCTGTCGATTGACATGTTAGTAAGTCTCTCTCTCTCTCTCTCTCTCTCTCTCTCTCTCTCTCTCTCTCTCTCTCTCTCTCTCTCTCTCTCTCTCTCTCTCTCTCTCTGCATAAAAAGTCAGCATATAATTTTTTGCCGTTATTCAGTTACCCGTTATTTTAAGGCGTTAATAATTATCTAACATTTTGATTCCTTTAATTTAGTTTCGACAATACATATTTCGTGTATTTCTCTCTCCTTAGCTATTGAACTGTTATTTTAATTAAAAAATGGGAAATACATTCTATTTCATTGCATCATGGTTTGATGAAAATAGTTAATAAAAGTCAAGCACAAACTTAATTTTTCAGGAATAGTCAGGCTAAATGCAAGATTTACAAAGATGACAATAAATAGCAATTGTTTAACGAGTAAAACATATAACTTTAGAGTTAATAATAATCCAAGGAAAATTTGTTTTCACGAAGGTATCGTCAGATTCGCCTATTAAAGGAACATGCCAATTGTAAATAACCAAATCAAAAATTAAACCAAAACGAATATTACGAAAATAAAATAAAAGCCAGTGACGTTATAATTATATACCAGTCTACTTGTTAGTGGAACATTTGTATCTAATATCGTTGAATATAAATAGTTGCTTTGCCGTTTGGTTGGAGTATTTCTATAGATTGTGAATAAAGTGATACGCAAATTCAAAATTAACGTAATAAAAAATAAATAAATAAGAATGGTTATTTTTTGTTCTAAATAGTTCCACAGATGTTTTATAAACTAGAGATAAAATCAGGAACCCGGTACATCTGTAATCAATGTTTGAGTTTTTTACTTTAATCATGGAATTTTGAATATGTTTCAGTTCATTTATATTTCATCGCAAATTATTCTTATTTCACTCGTTCTGCCAATATTAATGCTACATGTTGAATTCATGATTTAAGAATGTTACACTCAGTTTCAATAGTTTATGTTTATATATGATTTTTCTTTTTCCATTGGGATTTACGGTTATAACGCTTTGTTGATGCTAATTTGAAATAAAGCTGATTTTGTCTGTTATAACATTCAGCTAACATAGCAGGCCCTTGTGGAACTTCGTACACAGATATTGCTTTCAGTTATTGTTAAAACTAAAACAAAATATTTTTATGATACATAAAACAGTTATATGAAAAGCAATTATAATCACCTGGCAAAACAGGTTAATATAAAATCATGTATCTCGTCAACCTCTTTTACGAAATCAGGTTCAGGAATACAGAAAAACAACAACAGCAATACAGCATTAAGGGGCCATTTAACTACGTGTCACGAGCAAAAACCAAATATTAATACATGCTGTATTGGCGCCAGAGGCTGAACTCTGTGTGTGGGTATCGTATTTCGGCCAGGCGAACACCAACGAAAACACAATACAAACTGGCAGGCAAATATCGTCTGTTTACTGTAACCATTCGTGTATGGGCCGCCTGCACCTTGCACAGTAACTAAATGTGCCATACGAGGGTTTTAACGAGGTAATCCGACAAAGAGTGACTCAATTCACTCAGCAGGAACCGACTTGACGCTTGGGCGCCAGATACCAGGAAAGTCCGAACGGAGGTTGCTCAACGCCGCGGCCATACCGAAAAGATTTGCAGAGCCCGCCCAACTCCCAGCGCGTGACGTTTTTGCACGAGCGACTCCGACTGCCAGCACCAACAACTAATAAGTGCAAATTTACAGTTAAAAGATCGCTAAACAATGCTAAGTTGGACAATGAGAAAAGCATATTGACTTTAGGATTGTTCTGCGACTTGTAAGGTTCCGTTCGATCTCAGCTTAGTGGCATTTCCAGCGACATGGGGCTTTGTGAGGCAATGTTAACTAAGTAGAAGGAGTTAACGCCGCCGAATTGACATGCACGGGCAAAGTTTTGTTTATTTCTTCACAAAACACCTGTTTCGGGCCGACATCTAGAAATCGCGAGCACACGAGAAAAAAGTAGTTAGTTCGTTTCAGCCATTCGAGATTGCAGAGGTAACTGGGTTCATTTCAAAAAAAAAAAAAAAAGTAATAATAATAATAATTTTTAAAATAATATTTTTATTTTATTAAAGAAACAGACCTTTACAGTAACTGGTTTTCTTATTCTGTTTGAAATCTGTTTATTCGTAGATTTATATAAATAAAATTATTTTAAAAAGCTCTCTCTCTCTCTCTCTCTCTCTCTCTCTCTCTCTCTCTCTCTCTCTCTCTCTCTCTCTCTCTCTCTGTATGCAACCACATGTAAGAATAAACATAGAAAGACATACACTCACAAAACACAGAGCATAACAATGCATGTTAAACTATTGAATAAGTGCGAACAAGAGTATTGTGAATAATTGGTTGTAATTTAGCTTAAGTACTCGGATTAGAAACAAGGTTACAAAGACAAGCCAATCCTTTTCCTCTCCAATGTTTGACGTTTCAACCAGAGAATCGGGAATATTTTATCAAAGATTGTTACAAGAAACTGTTATTTCCCTTAAAAAGAAATAAAATTTGAATTAATAAGAACATAGAAATAAAACAGTGTAACTTATCAGTCTGAGTTTACTTTGTTTAAAACTAACAAATCCTATGTAATAAGATATATATATATATATGCGCTACAGGTTCAACGTTTGAGATTATAAAGTGGTTTAAAATACAAAATTAAAGAAAAAAAACAAAGACAAACTCGCTCTTGTTTAGTTCTAAAACTAATATTATAACTACATCAAGTTAAAAATTCAGTTGCTTGAATTTTATATCTAAGACATATTAATATTGATTTCATTTTAAAAGCATTTTGCAAATGATAATTGATTTAAAACATCTGGGGAACAACGAACCTTATCGCTTTTTTACACACCCCATTTTCAGATAATTTAGAAGGTTGGTACCACCTGAATTGAATGCTCCCCTGATTCGAGAAGTAAGATGAATTATGATAAGCATTTATACTTTTTAAGATGTTTACGTATTTTCTCATAGTGGCCCTAAGAGGCACTACCGCCCACACAGAATCACTTGAGTAAAATATAAGTAAAAGTTTAGAGACGGGCTGAGCGCTGGCCTGAGACAGGTCATTAAGCATTCATTCAGGTGAAATCTCCTAGCTGTGAATTATGATGATGAATATCCGATGAAGTCAGCAACGATAAAACATCATTAAGTTACCCACCTGTTCTTGTTTTACTCTTCAGTTTACTGACACGAGGGTTGCCAATACAGATTATAGCATTATGTTCTTCACGTCTCTCTCAAGCTGGCGACAGATTTGGTCTTAGATACCCACAGCTTGTTGTTTTATAAGGATATCAGCATACAGGATTAGCTATTGGAAAGTGAATGACAAACATATTTTAACAGGGAACTGCATATCTTGATGGCCACTTTAATATTTTCCGAATAGCCAGATTTCAAAGTTGAGGCTTGGTGTCTCCTAGCATTTCTAAGCGATTCATCATTGTCTGATCTCTGAAGACATCATTTTGAGAGGATTAAGATGTGTTTAAGTGAAGGATTATACCATTAATCTTGACCTTTTGTATTAGACACTTGAGATCATATGTAAACCTTTATAATCAATTAATTGTTCCAGCTAACTTAGGGTGACAAAACTAAATCATGACAAATTATATAGTTTTTAAAGCTGAAATCAACAAAAGGTTGACGATTTTGTGTCCCACTTTATATAAATGCTATCCTTTGTCAGTATACTTATTTTTGTAAGTCGTATTCACATTCAGTGATATATACATATATATATATATTGAAGTTTTTTATTTCATTTTTATTAATTCAAAATTTTCTTATTATTTTTTTCTTCTTCTTCTTCTTCTTATTATTATTATTATCGTCTCTCTGAAATAACCACTCTTTGCTAAACACTTAAATGTTTGTATTTTAAGTCCTTATCATACATAATCCAAATAGATAACTGACAGCGTTTTGACAAAACCTGTTTACTGGTGTGTACATTTTAGGGATTAATATTTCAAATCCTGAAGCAGCTGTAGAGGGACTAAAAACAAATCTGTTGAAGTCTCTAACTTTCGCTTTGGACTGGTCTAAACAATCCACTTGAAAATGACGCCACTCTTTCAGCTATGAAACGTCTGGTCGGCCGACATCAAAGCGGTTTACGAGCGGATCAATCACAGATCACCATACGAAACCACACTTAATCCACACTCACAGTCTGTGACCTCAGTTTACTGGTAAAGATGACGCAACAGACACGCGTTCGAATCCCGTTTTCTATGTCAAGGAAAAATTGACATGGAAATCGTCATTGATGAGAAGACATTTCTTAAGTAACATAAATTTTTCGTGAATTGATTTTGTTTATTAAATTTTGTATGTCACAGTATCTTATATCTCATATCTCATATGACTGAGGATACCTTATCCGAAGTTCGAAAATCTGAAGAGTTAAAAAATGTAAAACTTTTCCAAGCGGCAAAAATATTGATATCTTACAGTTTTTCTATTTTTTCCATTCACAAACTATTTTTGTGCACAAAAGTATATATATATATATATACTTTATATTGCTTAAACAAATATTCTGCTTTATATTATATATATATATATATTATCAAAAGAAGTATTCATTTTTTAAAAGGTAAAGTGATTTATTGCTCATCCCTGTACATGTTGATCCTGTATATCAGAAGAAAAGAAGGGTTTTGTTATTTCAAGACGAAATGGATTTAATTATAAAGAAAAATAAATTGATTAGGGGAGGAAGGAACAAAAGAAACGAAAAAAAAAAAAAAAAGATAATAAAAGGAGAAAAAAAAAATCTCAGCTGTACCCTTTAAGTGTTTATCTCATTTCCCTTTCGCTTGTGAACTTTGACATCCTAATTTCAGATTCTCCGTCTGCCTTTGTAAATTCCGTCAGTGAGAACTGGTATCCAGTTACGTGCGCATCCTTACGTAAATACGCGGATTAGACAAAAATACTCTATATGCATTAACCTAAGCCTTTTGGTGCAGGCCATTTCTCTTTGGTGAGTGTTTGCCAAGCTGATTTTGTCATATTAATTTGTGGTTAACTGTGATTTTATAACTAGACCGCAGCCAAGATTAAGTGTAATGGTAGAACCTTCAGAATGCACGCGCACGGCCCTCGACGAAATGAAATAAATATTAATTTTATTTTCTATCAAGACTTCGCTCAGCTACCATTATAAAAACCACACTATATCCGCTACGTATACTGTAGACAGTCACAGCAAATGAATAATGATAATAGTAAAGCAGACTTTGTAGTAGTAAGTGTTTTAGTAGTAGTAGTAGTAGTAGTAGTAATAGTAGTAATAGTACTAACAGCAGTAGTAGTTCAGCAGTACTGGTAGTTGTAGAAGTAGCGGTAATAGTAGTAGTTGTAGTAGCAGTAGTAGTAATTAGTAATAGTAGTAGTACAGTAATGCTGGAAGCAGTAGAAGTAGTAATAATAAAAGTAATAGTACTGGTAGTTGTAATAGTAATAGTAATAATACTAGGTGTGGTGTTGGTATTGGTAGTAGATCAGCATTTGTAACAGTAGTTATAGCAGTGGTAGTAGCAGTGGCAGTAATGTTAGTAGTTACAGCAGGGGTGGTAATAATAGTAATAGTGACTGTAGTAGTAATAGCAATAGCAACAATAGTAGTAGGCTGTTGTGATAGTCAAAATGAGTGAGATGAGCAGCTTAACAAGTAGGTAATATGAATAGTTATTCTAGCTATATTAATGGTTGTTGTCGTTGTTGTAATAACAATAGCATTAGTGGCAGCCTAGAAACAGCAATAGCAGCAGTAGTAGTAGTAGTAGTAGTAGTAGTAGTAGTAGTAATAGCAGTAATAATAGTGACAGAATCGTTAACAGAAATAATAAGAATAGTAATAGTAGCATAAAAAAGGTTAAAACGAAAGAAACAAAGCAACAACAGTACTAGCAGTATAGTGGTAATAGCAGCTACAGTAGTAGTAGTAGCAATTTATGTTATTGTTTCTGTTGTCCGAGATGTAATGTTAGTAGCAGTTGTATTTAATTAGACTACAAGTAAACAGAAAAAAAAGTAATAATAATTATAAAAGAAATGGTATCCTATTTGATTTTTCCTTTTATTATTTTTATTCTGCTAAATAATAGCGTGGTTCTTTCCCAGAGAGAAAGAGATGTAAAAACCGACTAAAAACAGTCATTGAAAACCCGACGAAAAGAATTAAAAACCATAGATCCGGAAACATTTTAAAATTTCTCAGTCAATACTGTTAATGTAATTATTATTATATATAACGTGTATAATGAAGTATATTATAGATTTTAAATGTCAGAGGCATTTGTATGATCATTAAACGATACTTTGTTTTTTTGGATATTGTTTCTTGTTGTTTGTATTTTGTTGTTATTTTGTCTTTTTTGTTTTGTAATTTTGTTTTTCTTTTTTTTTTGTATTTTTTGTTTATAGTTCTTTTTCTTTGTATTTCTTTTTTATTTCTTTGATTTTTTTTTCTTTCTTTCTTTTTTTTATGTTTTTTTTCTGTTGTCATTTTTTTTTTTTTTTTTTTTTTTTTTGTTTAGTTGCTAGTAAATAGCTTATATTTCTTGGTTGTTGGATTTGTTCGTTATTTTCTGGACTTTTCCAGAAGTATTTACTTGCTTATTTATTTACTTACTTACTTACTTACTTAATCACTTTCTTTCTTAATTAATTATGTATTTATAAATTTGTTATTGTTACTGTTATTTGTGCTGTTGATGTTGATACTGATGAAGTTATTAGGAGGCGATTTGTAAAAAAAATAAACTGTCCTTTAGAACTACAATTAACATTGTAAACTCAGTAACATCAAACATATGTATAAAGCAGTTGAAAATAAATATGAAATAATACTATTTTTTTATTTTTTTTTTTTTTTTTTTTTTTTTCAGGTTTAAGTTTTTAACAAAGCTTTGCTCCGAAAAGTGTCCTTTTTTTTTGTTCTAACCGCCTTCATTTCTACACCACGGTTTCCGGACATTTAATAACGGACATATTACGTTATGCTGGAACGTTGTTAAATATTTATTTGTTCATTGTTTGAACAGTGTCGGTTATGAGAAGACATATATCCAGAAACGGACAGAATATTAAAATGTTCTCTTTCCGCCGAGATAATAAGACATTTTCAGAAATGTAAATCCAGCATCCAATTTATAATGAGACTCAGTATGATAAATAAACCACTTATGCTGGAATTCGTTTTTTTAATTTTTTTTTTTTTTTTTTTTTTTTTTTTGGGTGGGGTGTGTGATTTGTATTTAAACAGGATATTAAAGTTGGCATGTAACACAAATTATGTGTTACTTTTAGTTTAAATATTTTGTTTGTTTTTGATTCATTAATTTAGTTATTTGGTTGCTTGTTTGCTTGGTTAGTTTATTAGTTAGACTACTGTTTCCTTATTAATTTATCTATTGCATCTTTTTCATATATTATTAATTTATTATACCTCCAAAAATCGTTATACATTATTTTGTATTAGTCATTAATTAATAAATAAAGAATTAAATAAATAAATAAATAAACTGAGTAACTCGAAACCACACACAAAAAATAAATAAATAAATAAATAAATAAATAAATAAATAAATAAATAAAATTAAAAATTAGAAAATACCACTTAGAAATTAACAAAGGGTTCCAGAAAAAGATAAATTATCCTCATTTTTTATAACTCGTGAACTGTGTAACATTTGTGAGTAAAAACGTCTCAAAATAAATATTTACGAAAGATAATAATTATTGTATTTGATTTTTTTTTTCTGAACGTTCTTCACTCTGCCATTGTCTGTTTCTAATCTTTTTAATCCTATAAATATTCCATGAATAAATGTTTAACTTAAAACGACTGTTATGTATTAAAAGGGTAGTTTCGTATTTCTCGCTGACACTCTGTTGAAATGTAAAGTTTTTAATTATCGTTATACAGTAAACGAAATGCAGAACATATATTTGTTGTTTGATTTTCCTAAATGTTTAGTTCAGTCAGTTGTTATTACTTTCGTCTCCATCATCAGTTCATTTATTCATTCATTCATTTATTCGTTCGTTCATTTATTTATAATGTATTTATTTATTTTCATAGTTTGTTGTTTAATACAATTATTTATTATCATCATCATTATCATTTACAACGATTTTAATACGTGTTCTATAATATGAACAAGCACATTTTGTATTTAATTAATAAAGCTAAAAATAATACGAGTTTACAAATAACGCGAAGCTAGTTTCTGCTTTGTAGCAAATTAACAGCCATGTGATGCAAAATTATTCATAATGAACGTGGCAAATAAAAGTTGATTTATAGCTATTTTGGTGTTGTTAAATATGTTAATCTACTCATTCGTTAATATTAATATGATGGGTTTTTTTTTTTATTATTATTGTTTTAGATATAAAAATTATTGTTTGGTTTATTAATTAATTAATAATTTATTAGTGATATGAATTTGCAGAGTACTAGTTATGAACTAATTGTTTTAGGAATTTATTTAAAAGAAAAAAAAAAAAATTTAGTCAGTTTTTGCCGGTATCAAAAGTTAAAGTTAAAAGTTAAACCAATATATATAAATAAATAAATAAATAAATAAATAAATAAATATTTGCATTTACCTATTCAAATAATATTAAACGAAAACTACTCACGTATTTTTTCTTCTTTTCTAGATTTTTCAGAGTTTACAGCGAGGATATTTTTTATCATTTGAGCAGACGCTGGAAAGACGAACCAACAGCATATTCTAATATTTACATGATCCCACTCTTTTACCTGATATCAGCGCAGGCGTCATTGTTTAAACAACTCAACATACACGCCTCTTCATTTTTAGTGATAATGTTTTAATACAGTTTTCATATTTAGACAAGGGTCAGCATTAATCAAACAATGTTTTTTTTTTTTTTTTTTTTTGGACGACATATTTTTTGCCCCTTAAGGAATGCATAAAATCAGCAAGGTCAAATAGCAAGAACGACGGTAAAATGTACGTGGGTGACTTTTATTTTTTGTTACTATTGTTTTGCCGGAAGACAATATGTAAAGTTACTTTAGTGTCAGATTCACCTGAGATGAAGTTGACACACGGTGTGTCGAGAAGATAGAGACATCGTTTACCTGTTGACAAACTCGTCAAGAAAAGAGTTTAGTCTCGATACAGGACTTTTCGCCGTCAATGCCTAGTCAGATTTCTAAGTCACATGGAATGTTTTGCTAGCGTTAATCTGCTTACCAAATTCTGAAAGGTCTAAATCACATTATTGTACTTGTGTGGGTTTAGTTTGTTAACCAGTTCAACACAGCAAGACACTGTACATAAACAGAACACTCGCCACCAACAGTCACCGTTTGATCCCCTAATATTGACCCGCCGTTCTCCGGTGCGCTTTGTGGCCGGAGGAATTTCGAAGCAAAGAAATAGTAGATGAAGCAATAACATCTATTCTTTTCTTTATTTAAATAAATCCATGTTATATGACAAGCGTGATTTCTGACGTCTGCCTAAGGTTTACTTAACTGCCTCTAATCTGTATTATTTTAGTAACTCTTCGAGGTTTTTTCTTTTTGTCTCGGTATATATGCCGTTTAACAAACTGACCAGCGATAGGCAAGATTCAAAATTTAAACGAAATAGTTGTTGAAAATAATTCAGAAGGCCAAAGTCAGAATTATATAAGGTGTTACATTAAGTTAGTCAAATGTAATAATCAGATTGAAACTGTACTATACTAAATACATGGTAACAGACAAGTATCAATAATAGCAGCAGTTATGTTAATGGTGAGAATTGTATTGAAATGGCAATAGTGGAATTAGTAGTAGTTGTATTAGTGTTTTTTGCAGTTGTTATAGTATTTTAATTTCAATAAATGAAATATAACAAACCTCTCTGTATTGCCGTTAGGGTCAAGATTTCATCTTCTTAATTTTTTGTTTTATTATTTTTTTTAATTTTTGTTCTTCCTTTATTTTTGTGCTTGAAAGAACGCGACATAATTTGTTCATTTTAATGTCGCTTTTATTTTATTTTTTATTTTTTTTTGTGTGGTGAATACGAGGCTATAATCGGGAGTATTACCGTGTTTATGTTGTGTAGAACGTTTCCATCAAAGATGATAAATAACCGAAGAAACATACTGTTAAAATATTTATTCATTTATCTATCATCTTTTAAATACTTTTTATTATTATTTATGTTTTTTTATATTATTATTATTATTATTATTATTATTATTATTATTATTATTATTATTAATTAAGTAATTAAGCTTTTATTTTTATTTATTTACATTTTCTTCTACTGATCGATTGTTTGATAACATTTTATTATTATTATTATTGCTGTTAATGATATCGTCTTCGCTTTTTTATTGTGTACTATTTTAGAAGAGACTGTGAATAGGAAGCACATTTTCATTTAAATAGTTTATTTATTGATAAAAAAATAAAATAAATTTAAACGTTTTTCAACCACATTTACAAATTCATAATCATGCAGAGGAATTCAGTTTGGTATTCCTTTATATTATTATTATTTTGGTTTTTGTATGGATGATCGGAAAGAAATTATTACTACTGCTACTTCTACTACTACTACTACTACTACTACTACTACTACTACTACTACTGCTACTACTACTACTATTATAGTTGTTGCTGTTATTATTATTATTGTTGTTGTCAATTTTGTTATTTATTTATTATTATTAGTTTGCTTTGTTACTTGCTAATAATTATGTAGACTTGTTTCTGACAATAACGATGACAACGACAACAACAACAATAATAATTGTAGTAGTAGTTGAAATAGCAGAAATAGTTATTGTAATAATAATGATGATGATGATGATAATGATAATAATTGCAAAAACAGTACAATAAAAACAACATCATCAACAACAATAACGGTTATACAGAATATGATAGTAAAGTGATGACGATTTCTTTACTTAATGTAGATTATATAATGAAAGTTTAGTTATTCTGTTACAAGAAAGATGACGCAGTAATTATGATTATATATATGCAACATCTAATAAAATACATACAATGTATACAATATATAGCGTTTAACAGGCAATACATAAATAAATGTTGATCCTAACATAAAGCATGTGAGAAATGTATAAATAGTAAAATAAAGTATAACCAATGTTAACTGGGAAATTAAAAGCTCTACCGCAATATGTATAGAACTGATTATATATAATTATTTGCAATACATACAAAATACAGATATTATAATACTGATAAGTACAACATATAATGTATAAATAACTAATGAATTACGTTTCAAAAGTGGAATATCTATATGCAATAAAGAATTGTTAGAATTGTTTTAAATAAAGTTAAAACATTCATTTTCATCCGATCCCTTAATTTTATTATTATTATTATTATTATTATTATTATTATTATTATTATAAACAATATCAAAGGTCCTGTAAAAACCTTCCCTAAGATACACACAGTCGATATCACACAGAAAGTTGGTCCCGTGTCTACAATATGTTGAAGTTTTAAATTAGAAAAATAAACAGCTTAAAATTACCTGGATTCGATGTTCACCTTTTTTTTCCACGGCGTGATGTCGTTTTCACGAAAAGGTGAGAAATTTTAAATAAAATAGAGATTTAATACAGATAATCTGTCTTTAAGATCTTATTTCTCACCAAACCGAGAATTATGTCTTATCATGAATTCTTCTTTTCCGAGCTGACAAATCGATTCATGTTGTGAGAGTTGTCGGCGGTGTATGGAACGCATTGCCGTTTTGCAAAAAGCGAACTGAAATAATAAAGCGCTTCGATGACAGAGAAAGAGAGACTATTTTTCTAATTGTTACTTTTATTAAATTGAGTAAAAAAACATAAAAATATAATTTTGTATTATTCCTTTGGTTTGGCGTAAAAGTTTGAATAATACAAATACTTATAGCATTAATGGTGCAAGTAATGGTGGTTGTTAGTAATAATAGTATTTTCCTAACAGCACCAGTAGTAGAACTAGGGTTAGTAGTTGAATTGGTTAGAAGTAGTAATTGTTGTGGTCAATATAACAGCAACATATATAGTAATAGCAATAGTAGTTAAAACAGCTGTGTTTATTTGTATCTTTCACATGAAAAACTATTTTAATAACTTTTTTTTTAGTGAAATACGAATCCTTAAGCGACAATAACGAGACTCTTGAGAAAATATTAAAAATGCACAAATAATATATTTTTTTTAATTTTAACATTCTGTTATTATTTATTTATTTATTTATTTATTTATTTATTTATTTATTTTGTTATTGATATTTTCACTACTGTATTTATTACCAAGTGACAATTTTTGTTTCATTTCCATTTCTTTTTAAAATCTATTTAAAATGGAAAAATAGCTATTTCATTATTACTTTATTTATTTTAAAAATTTTTTTTTTTTTTTTTTTTTTTAATTATTATTATTTTAGTTGTTCTTGTTGCTTTTTGTATTGATGCATAGTAAAAATTAAATATATACACAAAATTAATACGGAAAAAGGAAAGAAAAACCGCTCAGTACAACAAATTTATAATAAAATAAATAATAAATATTTAATTAGATAAGTAAATAAATAACCATAACATCTCAAACAGCGGTTTTGAAAACGTGGGTGTATAATGATATTGCTTACTCCTGAATTTCAGGCGTTACACCATCCGATAAACTCCTCTATGTAAACTTGCCACTGCTAGATTCGCTTTGGTGCGAAGAAATATGACGTGCATGTTAACAAATCCGCAAAAAAGCCACAAGTCAGTGTGTATTGCAGGCGTCATGGCTTCCGTTGATAAATAAAACGAATAAACAGTCGCCGAAATTTACAAAAAAATCCCCATTGTAGAGATTTGTCAGGCAATATTGATAATTTCTGCGAAAAAATTGTGATATCTTCTCTTTCGTTTATTCATTCCGGGTTCGGAATCTCTTGCTAGGACGCAAATTGTTGGCAGGAGTTCCTTCCATGAATCGAACCATTGTCCCGCATGTGACAAATCTGCTAAAGTTTATGAATATAATTCTACAAACGCGGCTCAACAGACACCTTCTGGCATCTGGTAGAATTTAAAGTATTGAACAAACGTGAGTTTTTCTTTAGTTTGTTCCCAAATCTTTACACGTCCTTGCAAAATTCATTGAATGGTCCTGTTGTCGCATTTTTATTTCCAATCTCGTTATGAAGGAAATGCACAAAACTATTAAAACTCGATATTTTGTGACGTAAATGCTTTTGTCTTTATTTAAAATACAAATTTTAAAACAATAAAAGGATAATATCATGCAAACTTTAGGCCTACTGTTTCAGCTTTTGTGATGAGATACGAAATCTTAGAACCGTCCTTGTTAAGTAGTATGATTTACTATCTAGACTTCTTCTTTTGACTATAAAACCAGTGAATTTTCGATTTAATAAACTGATAATAGGTTTACAATCGATAACTTAAAAATAAAACATATACTGATTATTATACAAATCAGAAATCAGTCTACAACTTTGCATAACTACAGTACCATCGCAAAATTATTGCGTAATGTCCTACTGAGCTGGTGAATTAACAACAAGAAAAGAAGAAAAAAAAAAAGAAAGAAGAGCAAGAAACAAAAAAAAAAAAAAAAAAAAAAAAAAAGAAAAGAAAGAAAAGAAAAGAAAGAAAGAAAAAAAAAAAAAAAAAAAAAAAAAAAAAAAAATGACTCTTTAAAATGTTTAATTTAGTAAAATCGCTGTCCAAACATTTATAAATTAAACTCTAAAAGCCAAGAATGTTTTAATTCTTGTGGTTTATATTTAACTTAAGTACATTCTAAATGATGATGATGATAATAATAATAATAATAATAATAATAATAATAATAATAATAATAATAATAATAAAAGCCTCAAACCTTGAAGAGTTACTTGTGAAAATTAAATATTATTATTATAATAATATTAACATTTTGGCTATCCATTTATTGTTTTAGAAGAAACAACTTAAGATTTTTTAAGTATATAAGAGACAACATTTTCCTATTAAATAATTAAACATATAAAATGTCAGATAAATAAATGACATATGTCATAAGATTTCTTGCATTTCAGGTCTGGACAGTAATCCAAACAGCGGATTAACTAAACCCTGTCAGTGCCAGGAACTTTCTAGTTCGACCAGTCATTTGAGATATACAATCCCAAATAATTATCGCATATATTCGAGTTTTCGTTTCAAACACTAACCATATCAAAAATGCAAATTCAAGATTTTCAAATGTCATCCATGACTCATTACGGATTTGGACGGTATCGTCTTTCGGCGTACATTCCCACCCATAGTGAAAAAGCACCTGAATGACCCGTGACACGAGATTCAAAAGTTGGTTTTCGCGGTGGTGTCAAAAACTCAGACAGATCGCCAAATAGAAGGATAGATGAATGCCTGAACTGCTTCACAGTGCCATGAAAGACAGCAAAACCCTTATCGATTTTGTATACAAACTCTTTTAAAATCTAAAGCGGTTTAAATTTCAATTACAAGACCCAATTAGATCTACGTTCATTGAAAGCGCACGTTTTTGCTGGAGTCATATGAATAGAGAGAGACGATGATATATTTTAAAAAGCCAGGAACCGTTAGATACCCCATAAGCAGGCAATAAGGCTTCATTGGATAAAACTGGTTTCAAGTTCTAGCGAAGCCTCCTTGTTGTGTTTGGTATTGTTCTCCTCCTATCACGACAGGTACCTTTGACTAGGAAAAACACTTACACCGTGGTTTAAACACGAATTTCTTCTACACTCCATTAAATCTTTCTTCTAATCCAGTTCAATATTTTGTTTACTTCATAACGGGTGGAGCTGAATTTCTGCCACGTACCCTGAATATACAGCGCTTGTTGAAAGATAGGAGATGATAATGATCGGAATACACAAATAAAACTTGCCAGTCTGTTATTCGAAAAAATAATAAATAAATTCAGTCGTCTTATTATCAGTTTAATATTATTTAACTTTTTTTTTTCTTTTTTTTTTTTTTTTTTTTTTTTTTTTTTTTTTTTTTCTTCTAGGAAAACTAATGTTCTCACATGTAGCATAAATTTTAAATTCTGTGTATGTTTCACTGTTCACATTTCAGAAATATGTGGATGGTTTTAATTTCTTCTTCTTCTTCTTTTCTTTTTTAATTTATAATTTTCCTCTCAGCAACATTTCTTTTTTTTTTTTATTTTGACATAAAATAAAAAAAAATAATTATTATTATTATTATTATTATTATTATTATACTTTGTACTGGCTTGCCTTATATCGTGTTCATTGTGAATAAAAATAGGTATCATAGTTCGATTACAGAATCGACAAAATAAGAAATGTATTGCTAACGTGAAAACTACTACATACAACAAAAAATAATAATAATAAATAAATAATAATAATAAGAAGAAATATATGTTGTTATTATTATTATTATTATTATTATTATTATTATTATTTATAAAAATAATTATATTGTCTGCTTTGGGAAAATGTCTCAAAAATACAAAAAGATAGCAGTCATTCTAATTATAACTATGGTTTTTCTATCTGTCAAGTATTTGCGATGTTAATACAAGTAGTCTTGTTAGCCGATTTGGCGCAAAATCTGTTTTCATATTAAAGCTAAACCTCGCTCTCTCGCCGTAATAACCAAGACGATTACTGAGCAAAGATTGACATTAATGTCCAAACCAGCAACACTCAAGGGTCTCGCGTAGCTGGGGTGTTTTTGGACGTTGATAACCGCCAAAATCCGGACCGCTTTTCCAGCCAGAGTAATCATTTGAGAAGCCATAACAAATGTTATCATATAGTTCGGCCATTTCCTTTCTGATATTATCTCTTTTTTTGTTCATGATGTGCAACAATAGCTAATTGTTATTATAGTTTAAAGGAAATTACTAGAGCGATTTGCATATTCACGATAAATATTTTTGCAATGTAAGATCGAGGAATTGTGTTTGAGGGAAAATATATTCGTGTATTATCAGATAATTTAGTCTGTTGACTTTTTATAATGTGCTCTTTTTTTATATAATATTGTTTTGTAAAGAGTTCTTGTCGCTATTTTAAATGCTTAGTTTTAATTGGCAACTTTTTGACTGAAAAGTAATGAGTATCCCTAGCGTTAAACTTCGAAATAAATAAATAAATAAATAAATAAATAAATAAATAAAAATAAACTAATTCTTTATAAAATTAATCTTGGAAATGATAATTACCATTTAATTTTTTTAAAAGAAAGAGTACTGATTAAAATTCCAGTTGCACGGGTATTTTGGTGATCTGGAGATTCGATTTGTGATTATAATTATGATTATTATTATTATTATTATTATTATTATTATTATTATTATTATTATTATTATTCGTTTTTCATTATATTTTCTCGTTATATTTTGAAAGAGAAAAAAGCTATTCTGACTTTCACAATACCATAATTATGCACATTTTAAAAAATATATTATTTAAGAATTTTTTTATTATCCTCACCGATTTGAATAAACATAAAACAAATAAATCATTAATATATATGTATATATATAAATGAAACCTAGAAAAAATGAATTTCAAATAATAATACAGAAAACAACAACAACAACAACAACAAAAAATTAAATAAACCACAAAACAAAAACCATCGGTAGTTTCACAAGTATTAAAAAGTATAACGCAATATTTAAAATGGATGCGACCATCATGCACCTTCAACCCATTGTCGATCTTGAAAAGAATATTTTATTAACTTCCAGACTAGTTATCATTGTGAGATATATATAAATTATATAAAATTATATTTTTTCTAAGACATTATTAATAGCATAATTAAGAGAAGAAAACATAGACATGAACTATTTTTATATTTCACAATTATTATGTATTTTGCCTGCATAACAAAAAAGTGAAAGGTTTGTAATTTAAATAAGACAATTTCTTGACCCACTAGCACCATCTAACTTATTTAATCATAAAGTCAATACAGACCTTAATTTGTCAAATAAATAAATAAATAAATAACAACAATAATTTATTTTAGTGAAACTGATAAAGTATTATAAAGCAAGTACGTTAACTCGACAACTATACGATTCAAAAGTAATTTACTTTGTTTCGTTGACAATAATAACAACAACAACGATGATGATGATGATGATGATAACATCAAAAACAACAAAATATAAAAGAGGGAAAATATTAAAAGACATTTGACTATTGCATTTTTTAAATTATAATCATCATTATCTATTCATTTAAGAAAGAGTGATGTCAGTATTCGACACCAAAATGTTTTGTTTGTTATTTTTATTTTTGTACCGATATTTATATTTTAATTTAATTTTATTTAATTTTATTTCATTTCACTTCATTTCTACAATAATGTTAGACGGTACAAAGAAGATTGCAAAAGGCACTCGTTTAAATACCAGATAATGATCTTGTCGTTTTGACAGTGGTGTCCTGTTATTATTTGAATTTACTCATGTTTCCCTTTCGATAAGACGGTTTGGAACAAAAAACCAAGAAAACGGTCGCATTCTGGGGATTATGCGAGATGGAATAGCGATAAGTTTGTAGGACAAGATCTTCGGGAGGGTTCAAAAGACGGACGCCACTGTCCGAAAAGTCTATTGCACGTCGTGTGTGGCCACTTGATAGGTTTAGTGCTTTTTTTCTACTTCTTTAAACTGTGGCCAAAACCAAACTCACTGTCAGTTTTACCTGTATCAGATTGCATTCTAGATTGTGGTTTTATCCTTTCTTCAACATTTTCAAAATCATAACCAGTGACCGATCCACAAGTTTAAAATATCATGGATGAAAGTCTCGAGACCGTCACTATTGGCAGCCTATATTACACTTATACATACTTCCCTGTATGCAGATAAAACTGTTAATTTCTTTGTACAGGTATAATTACTACTTGCATCGAAAAGACACTGGTATTGACCACTTTAGTTGTTGTAAAATAATGTTTTATCACAAATGACAATATCCAGTATACTTTCAAATAAAAATGTGTGATTTTACAATTATTATATAACGTTAAGTTTATTCATTTATTGATTTCAGTCTTGCCTACAAATATGCATACGACGTTTTACTTAAAATAACTGAAATTAAAAAAAAATAAATAAATAAATAAATAATAAAACAGTATATAGATTTTGCAATAAAAAAAAAAAAAAAAAAAAAAAAAAAGTTTAAGCATTATTTATGTTTCCTTTTTTTGTCCATGGTACTTCATGCTGATGCCAACAATTTAACACACAATTTAACAAATAAAAACACAAATACACAATATTAAAATACTTTATGTTTAATCTGAATACATATCCGATTTTATATATTATCAAAACATAACAATTATAATCTATTTCAGAAAATCTAATTCTTTGGCATATATATTTGTATAATTTATAAATCAGTATACAATCAAATAAAGTGATGAAATCAAAAACAATTTTTCTACAAATCTCCTTTAATATAACATTCCAAAAACTGAAACAATAAAATGATAAAGAATTATTATTATTATTATTATTATTATTATTATATGAGACATTAATGATATTAATTAAAGAATAATACTGAATTTCAAATAAGTAATTTGCATAAATTTTCAACTTTTTTCAGTTTTTGATGTGCATTTATTTAATATAATTATATATGTGCATTACTCAGTAGACTTTTATAGAATATTTAAAATGTTTAATTTTGTTTTTATAATAAAAATATGAAATAAGTAAATATATTTTAAAACAATATAAAATGAGATGCTATAAAAAAAGAAAAAATGGTAAAAGATTTAACATTAATAATAAAAATACTACTACTATTACTACATTAATAATAATAATAATGATAATAAATATAACCTAGAAATAGATAAAAGACATTTTCTTTCCCATTCTCAAAATGCATAAAAATAGGACAATCTCACTTTACATTTTATATACAGGTATACACAAATAATTTGATAGCAATATTTTCTTCCATTTGCAAAAACAATGCCTTACAAGTTCACTGAGCTAACAATGATCACAAATTTTCTTTCAATAATCACCTAAAAATATTACAAACAGTACGCATATAATTAAGCCAAATATACAAAGTGACTAGTAGTCCATTATACAGTAATAATAGATAGATAAATAAAAATATCAAAACCATTAACCATTACCTACTTGAATATATTTTGAGCCATTAAAAAAAAAAATACCTCATAGTCAAAATCTGTGATAAATGAAGCAGTGAAGTACAAAAAAAAAAAAAAAAAAATATAAAATATATATATATATATATATATTGATAATAGTAATTAAAGAAAAATAAACAACATTATTTTTTATGTTGACTACATACCAAAATAAATATTTGTAAGATATAAAACAAATAAATGGAAAATGTTCTAAATGTATTTCAAAAATATATTTGAAAAAGAAAAACACTGTATAAATTTCACAAAATTGTGTAATTTGTCAGTTGTTTATTATTATTATTATTATTATTATTTTTTTTTTTTTTTTTTTTTAAAAGCAACAACACATTTATAGGTTTTCTGCTTTTTCTATATAAATGATATAGTCAATCATTTATGAACATATACAATAAAGACATCAAAACAACAAAACAGAAAACCAGTGGTGAATGTGTGTATATATGTGTACATGCATGTGTAAATCCATAAAGGTACAGGACAGTAATGCCTTTGAATAAATCTGAGGAGCAATCCTCTAAGGGTTTTTTGTATTATCTTTTTTCATATCTCCTCAAGGAAACCAAAGTAAATATTTTCTAAATATAGATTTTATTTCACAAAAGACAGAGACTGGTTTACATGTTTATTACTCATTGTTCTTTGATTGTAAGTATCAATGGAATTTGTAAAAGATATGAATACTTTTTAACTTGATAGATAGATATATAATATATAATCATCAAAAATTAATATTAATCTACAAGGCATGAACATTTACTTTATTACTATAAAGGATGGTGATTCTATGTGTCTATGAATATATAAAGACCACTCATTCATGATCTATATTTGAATGTTGATTACTAATATATGATCAGTATTTAAGCAAGAAGGTGTCATATTGTTTGAATCAGACACAAACCTTTCAATTACTTATAAAATAAACCTCAAAATAATAAATAGCTTGTTATAAAAAATTTGAAAAAAAAAAAAAACCCTGTTAATTTTAGAACTCATTGCTGTGTAGTCCATATAGTCTTTCAAATAAAATGCAAAAGACTGAATAAACTCCTTAACCACATCAAATAATTCTTTTTTGTCAAAACAATTGTCAGAAATTCAGAACACCAAAACATTTTGCATGATGAAAGGCCAGAAATACTTTGAATTTATTCTGAAATTAAAAAAAAATGAAATGAAACTTTCAGATTTTATGAAATTTAATTTTTTTATGCTTTTTAACATTTTAATGAATAAAAATTACGGCTTTGAAAAATTGCTTTAAAATATAATGTCTTTTAAGAATATCATGAGTATTTTTAAACATATTTTTAACACATATTTTCCAAATTTTCACACTGACATGTTTTCTTTACAAACAAAGAGTTTTAATATTGTGATCATTATCTTATCTTAAGGGAAATAACTTAGTTAAGGTCTACTTAAAATGAAAATAAACTGGTTACCATATCACAGATGTATGCCTCAGGTAATATCAGATTTTTGTTTTAGAATGAGGTGGTGCCAGTCAGTTTTCTCACTTGCTCATATGTTACCCAAAATACTGTTGACCATGGAGCCTACAGAAATGAAATAAGGAAAATAAAGATCCAGCATTTTATTATTTTTAGTTTATTACTTTGTATATAAAATTATTATACTCATTCAGTCTTTTCACAGGCTAATTAGAATGGAAGATATTTAAATTTCTAAATTTAAAATAATATATTAAATGGGAGAAATGTAATATTGTAATTAATAAAGCTGTTTGAAATCCACAAAATGTATTCCATTCATTAGTATATACCATTTTATTATATAAGATATATTATTTACTGATTCATTGAAGCAACTTAAAATACTGTTTGTATGAAATAGACTGAAAATAATATCACAAATACTATCTATAAAATATATTCCATATGGTGAATGAATAGGCAACAAGGTGAATAATGAATGTGTATTTGTTATAAAAATTAAATAAAGTGTCAAAAAAGAAATAAATAAAAAAAATGTAAGTAAATTTTATTTTGAAAAAATAAAAAATAGTTACTATAAAAAGTTAAGTAACTGATACCGATATTAATTATAAATATCTTTGAAGTTACTTTTTCAATGGGCTAGTACAGTGTTATTATATATATATATATATATATATATATATATATATATATATATATATACACACACATATATTTATAACTACTACAGACTGAGATATAATGTAAAACACATTATTTACCATTCTAGCCCAGATTGGTAAGAATCCTTTATAAAGAGCCATAAAACCTTCATTCTGTACTGTTTTAATTAAACAGTCTATTGACCCTTTATACAGCAAGCCTCTGAAATTATATACATCATTAAATAACTATCATTCTTTTTTATTATCTATTTTTGAAAATTTATGTTTGTCTAGTTTTAAGACAGCAAATATTTCAATGACTTGGTTTTAGAAAAAAACCTTGTATTTTGAACAGATAAAACAATGCAACTTTTGGTTTATATTTTTTGTTTATATTTAAACAAGCAATTAATAAAGAAATGTAACATAATTATTTACAAAATATTAACTGTTTCTAAAACATGCTCATATGCAGTTTAACTCAACAGGTTGATGTGTGGAATAATTTTTATGTTAAACAATCTGTTAATTTTTCTGAATGAAAATAACTCAATATTTTAACATTCTTACATTCCATTCTTTGTGGGTTGATTCATCACTCGTGTTTTTATGACATCTGCTGGAGTTCCTAATGATGCTGCTACAACACCAGAACAAGCACTGAAATTATTTCTTTTTAAATTATTACTTCTGAATAATAAATTTACAATAAAAAACATTTAATAATAATAACAAAACAACAATTATAATAATAATAATAATAAAAACAATTACAAAAAAATGGAACAAATATGTCATACCTCTACATTTTAGTAAGAAAATATACTCTGAATTATCAGTTACATATAATGAAAATAAACTAAAATTATCTAGTAAAAAAAAAAAAAAAGTCAAACATTATAAGCAAAATAGAGTAAAATCTATTATTTTGGTACAAAATAATATTCTCAATTTAAATTTTAATATTTAATCTACTTAATTATTGAAATAAAGCAGAGGAGAAAAATCAACTGAAAGTATAAACAAAAAGTTACCTAGATAACATATGAGTTATATAGTTGTCTTTTAAACTAGTGTACTTCAGAATTCTGTGTTTAACAGTGTCATATGTTGCTAGATCTTGGGAAGGAAAAGAGAGAAAAACAAAAGTTACATATATTTTAAATTAATAATTTAGTCAAGAGTTTACATTTTATATGAAAAATGTTATTATTATTATTATTATTATTATTATATTTTTTCATAGTAATTTTAATTTTTCATATTTTTTCTAGTAAGTAAGATATTTTCTTATGTTCTAATTGTGCCCCAGTCTTTTAACTTACTTGAAAGTGATAACAATTAAATCATTGTTCATTGTCAGAAAAAACAAAACAAACAAAGGTAGCATAATGCACATGATCAATAAGCTGTTAAATGCTATTACATTTATATTAAACAAAAGATCATATATTTTTTAAAATGATATTTTAAGAACTTACATTTCAAAATAAAATTTTAATAAATAAAACCTTGTTATTGGTAAAAAAATTAGTATGATTTTAACAATAACGTAAGAGGATTTACCTCCCATGTTGACAAGAGCCGCTCGCTGTACATTTGGTACCCATCCACGCCACAAACCACGGATACCTCCCTCCAGAATAATATTCCTGAAAGCCTGGCCAACATTTTTCACTCTGAAATTTAGAGGGCGTATTTTTTCACTGGCATTCAGCAAGACTTAAATATTAAAAAGAATACATTTTAATAAAATATTTTTTTTTACAAATAACAAATTTAACAAGAGATAGAGAATACATATTGACAGAGATATATGAGATAGTTTTAAGGAAATGTGTGTCATATTCTTGATCGTCTGAATTTTTAAATTACAGTCTGCTACCACTAAATTTTTATGTTAAAATAGTATAAGAGCAGCTATACATCAGAGAAAATAAGAACTTGTTTGAATATGATACATGTTAAATACATGTCAAAGCACAGTTGTGTAAATGTAGAACCAAAAATGAAATTGAAATTTTATTTCTTTAATATGACCAATGATATAATTCAAAATTACCAAAAAACTGAAATTTCTAATTCATAATTTACAAAGGATATCCTCAAAATAGCTATGTTAACAATACTCAAGAGAAACAGACAAACAAGGTAATTTTTTAGGAATAACAATTTAATACAGCATGTGGACATTTTGTTGCAAAGTATTTAGAATTTTTGTTATTTTCTTTGTTAAGTGTTAGGGAGACATTCTTTTCTTGGAGGGAGGGAAGTCTTTGGGGTTTTGATTTTTGATAAACATGACAGAAAAAGTAAACTAACATACTGGCCTAAGGGAGGTAATACCTCGAGGGTTTGCCCTCCAGTCTTCGCCTCCCTTCCATCTGCATGTGAACTTTGACCAGATCTGTGGGGCTGGCAACAAACTGCCCTAGAGCTCCAGCAGTTACACCACCCAGTGAAGCTTTCCTAGTGAAATAAAAAATTACTGATTATTTAAAGATAAAAGCTCCATGTATAAAACATTGAGGCATTCATTTTAGATTTCTAAAACTGTAGTGTTGTTTATATCCTACAGTAACAAATTCAGTTTCTCATAATGAATGGATAATCCAGTTTATACTTAAATAATGGTTTGTGTTGTTTCTTACCAAACATGTTTTTTATCTACATAAATTTAGTTACAAATGTTTTCAATGGATAATACTGTCTGGAAGTTTTTATTTCATGTAAATCAGATTAAGTGAATGGAGAAAAAAAGGTTTGGAGTTTTATGTTACATGTTACCTAGAACTGATCTATCTAGACAAAAATGTAGGTGGAGACTCTCGATCCTTTCTAGATGTGTTTACAAATGAACTGTATTCAGAGCATTAGATTAATAATACAAATTTTATTATCATTATTATTTTTATTAAATAAATAGAGAGAGAGACACAAGTAATTACATCACAGTCAATCTTGAAATCCGTAACTTGTTTTTTCTTTTTTAATTAATTTAAAAGGGTCATTCCGTGTCAAATCACCCAATGGTTTAAACCCGACCGTCTCAGATTTTTATGAAACTTGGTATACTTGTTGACTGGGATCCCACAGTTAGCCCAATCAGACCAGTGGTGTGGGAGATACGGCCCATCGAATTTTGAGATTTTTGCAAAAAATGGGTGTGACCACCAACCTTAGAACCCTTATATCTCAGGAACTACTGGGCCAATCTTCATAAAATTGGTATTGTTAGAAAGGCAAAATGACAAGGATACCAAATCTGCCATTTTTGTTTAGTTTGGAAAATATTGGAGTACCTTGACCTTTTGACCTTTGCTATGACCTTGAAATTGACCGTGTGGATCATGATATCTTGAGATGACCTTTATTGAAACTTAATCTCCCACATGTTAACTAAAACATATAAAAGTTTCCTGGGTGTAATATTTTTTGTTTAGCCACAATATAGATTTAAAATATGCACATACATGAAAATAACACCTTTTCAGCCATTAACATCTGATTAACTAAAACCTGAATGATCAATTCTGGATGCTAGGAATCACCATCTCTCTTGATCATCGAGTAAGACATTGTAGGCCTACATGTATGCATAAAGTTCACATATAAAAGTTTCCTGGGTATAATATTTTTTGTTTAGCCATAATAGAGATTTAAAAAAATGCATACCTGCATGGATGATTGATACAATGCATTACAATGTACATTTTCTCTGAGACTAAAAACTCATCTTTGGAGTTAAAACCCACCTGACATGTCTGAAGGAATGCCTGAAGGATATGAAAAGATGCCAAATGGTATGACATGTTCTACACAATCAGGCTCAAAGGGTTAACAGGAAGTGATGCTTCAGGCAGGTCAGGAACTCCTTTAGATTCCCTGGTGCAATCCCCATTGAGCACATGGCAATTAGAAGTTTAAGACAAAGAAGTTTCTTCATCTGCATTTCTTTGACAATCTGAAGCTTTTTAAGTTGGACACAATGTCAGATGTTGATATATAAACAATATTTTTATTTCATAAAACCTATTAAGTAATTTTATCATGTCATGTGGGCCTTGCCATTGGTTTTGAACAAGGTTTCAGTCAACAACAGTACAACCCAGTCTGAAATCAGACGTCATCAAGTGATGTACTGCATAATGTATTTGTACACCCAGTCTTCAGCAGAGTATGAACAAGGTCTACTTCACCTTAATAAACTGTGATTTATACTTGAGAAGATTGATATAAATGCCCAAGACTTGTGGGCCTTTGGCAATAACACATGTACTCTGCTACCATTTTACGACCTGCTTTACTTTACTGAAAGGGTTTCAGGATTTGATTTAATATTTAGGAAAGCACTGACTTTGTTCTATTGAATTGAAGGTGCAGGCCAATACTGAAAATCCTTATTTCTTCCAGGGCTAACTGCAGTTTTAACTCTCCTGAAAATGTGTGTTATCAACACCATCATATCAAAAAGGAGTTGTTGCGAAGTGTATGGAAAACTGAGGAAGTCGAACTCCTCACTCTTTGAAGTGGGATCAAAACACGGGACATCAAGAGTATCATGAACAAGAACTTTTCATCAAATTTTCAACATTGCAGAAAAACTGTTGTGATCCCCTTAATCGCCACCCTGAGCAAGCACGCACTAGATCTTTAAGAATTGTTAGCATGGGCACTTACAAATGCTTAGTAAATCCTCCAAAGACACTAGTGCCAGGAGACAAGTTGTGCTGTGACTGTCTGATTACCCTTCAGAAATCAAAGGTCCTGCAGAGGATGGCTTTAGTATGGGTGGTATTACAATGGGAGAATTTGGTGATAACTTGCCAGACAAACTGCTGGTTGTTGTTTCCCCAGAAAAGGACTTTGATTTGAATTCTATTCTGTCGAGTTTAGGCAAAACTCCTGTCAAACTCCATTCACTAGCACATTCCAGTAAATGAATGAAAGGACAGAAAAAAACTAGCATCAGCTACAGTAACATTAAAATGACATCTTAATGTCTGAATCCTACCCAGAGCGTGTGCAAATCTTGATTTTGTCACCCTTTACCATTGAAAGGACAATGAATTGAAGGAGGAAATAATCCAATTTTATGAAAGTGATGAGAACAGTAGAATGTGTCTGGGAATGAAGGATACAGTGAGCATTTGAAACAAACATAGTGAGAAGGTTAAGCATCAGAAACACCTAGTTCTCTCAAATTTATGTGAACTATGCATACATGTAGGCCTACAATGTCTTACTCGATGATCAAGAAGGATGGTGATCCCTAGCATCCAGAATTGATCATTCAGGTTTTAGTTAATCAGATGTTAATGGCTGAAAAGGTGTTATTTTCATGTATGTGCATTTTTTAAATCTATATTGTGGCTAAACAAAAAATATTACACCCAGGAAACTTTTATATGTTTTAGTTAACGTGTGGGAGATTAAATTTCAATAAAGGTCATCTCAAGATCACGTGATCCACACGGTCAATTTTAAGGTCATAGCAAAGGTCAAAAGGTCAAGGTACTCCAATATTTTCCAAACTAAACAAAAATGGCAGATTTGGTATCCTTGTCATTTTGCCTTTCTAACAATACCAATTTTATGAAGATTGACCCAGTAGTTCCTGAGATATAAGGGTTCTAAGGTTGGTGGTCACACCCATTTTTTGCAAAAATCTCAAAATTCGATGGGCCGTATCTCCCACACCACTGGTCTGATTGGGCTAACATTTCAGATTTGGTGCTGTGGGATCCCAGTCAACAAGTATACCAAGTTTTATAAAAATCTGAGATGGTCGGGTTTAAATTTCTTTTTTTTTTGGGTGATTTGACACGGAATGACCCAAAAGCATTTTATTTATATTTTATATATATATATATCTCTCTCTCTCTCTCTCTCTCTCTCTCTCTCTCTCTCTCTCTTTTTTTTTTGTGTTGTTTTTTTATTAATGGATGGCATTATATTTCATACCAAACAGAAGTGGTTCCATCTGCATTCCTTCCAAGAATTTTATCTCGAATAAATTCATAAAATGACATTCGGCAACCAGTATAAACTAGAAAAAGAAATATTACTATTTGTATAAAAAAAAAAAAAAAAAAAAATTAAATGCACCAACATCACTGAGAAAAATCAAAAACAACAACAACATCAACAGCAGTGATTTAAGCTTGTATTTAAATAAGAGGATTAACTTAATAATTAACCCGTGTTCCTTGAACTGGAAATTAATACTTGTATCTTAATCTGCTTTTAATCTCACTTAATACATGTGCAAATTTCTTAATAAAATTTTAATCTAACTTAATACATACACAAAGAGGCTTTATTTTCTATTTTCATAAATTAAAAAAAAATTATAATAAAGCTGTTATTATATTAAAATATAATTTGAAATAAAGAAATTAATAATAGTAAGGAAAATTGATACCAATTGAAACCAGTCACACACACAAACACACACACACACACACACACACACACACACACACACAAACAATCAAAGGCAAAATCAGTAATCTTTCTATGTTTGTATATTTATGTCATAGTGAATGTATGTATATTAAATACATTATGTGAGAATGATGAGCTGTAATTAAACAATTTTAAATCTAGAAATACAGTCATGTTCTGGAAATAAATAAAAGCTACAACAATATTCAAAGGAACAACAATATTCAAAGGAACAACATTAATCTGTTTCAGAATTATAAATGCATACCTAAATGTCTGTACAGAGCTGGAGTCACTCCTTGCCATAGTTTCAACAAACCTTCTTCTTGTACTGTAAATAAATGTAAAATATTTAGCAAACATACACTCATGCACATCTCCTCCCTGCTTACACACATGTAATGCAACTTCACAATTTAGAACATAACTCCACAATCCAGAGTGCACATATTCATCAACAATAATAAGAAAATAAAATATAAATAAAAATATATTATTAAAAATAACTGCTAATGTACAGTATTAATTGTGTTTATAATTTTGTTTTTAAATAAACTGTAGAATAAAATTTCTATTATTTGTATTTTGTTTTCTGTTGGTTTTGGGGAATTTTTTAAAAATATGTTGTTGTTGTTTTTTATTTACATACAGAGGATTGTATAAATTCAGAGCTTGCATCATTAAAAGTTTAAAGGTTTTAAAATGAAATTAATTAATTATATAAAATAAAAATAAAAATTAAAGGACTGTTTTAAAAATAAGATATATATATGTGCAAGATCTATACAGATGTATATGCATAGGCACCACAGCTATAACACATGCACATCATACTTATGAATACAATATACATTTTTATATAGTTATACACAAAAGTCATTAATATGTATATTCTCATACTGATACAGACATTCATATATACTGACATAAAAAAATATATATTCTGACACATACAGACAGACATACAGCCTAATGCACACACAAACATAATTAAGAATGATATACTGAAATATATTTATATATAGAAAGTCATACTTTACACATATAAAGAGATCTCAAATTGTTATATTTATTTACCAATTCCTATGGCAGTATGTATCATTCCTCTGTGAACCACCTGCACTTTGACACCAGCCTTAGTATGAGAATGTAAATCTATTTCTCCTTGTATCTGCATCCGTGTTTTTGTCAGATCAAGTGGGTATGTGACTGAAAAAGATAATGTTTCTGGTTTTGGTTTGTGTGTTGTTGTTTTTTAAATATTGAAGAAAATATTATATTTGCTTAATACAAAGTGATATTGAAAAAATATAAGACGTTATATTAACTGTTATTTAGTATTTAAAAAATATGTTTGAATAAATATTAAAAATAAAATAAAATATTACTATCACACTATGTGTAAAATGCAAACTAAAAACTGGGAGGAAATATAGATACATATATTTTTAATGTTATATATTGTATACCAGTTTCGGCAACAACTGCTGCCACTGACGAAAGTGTATATTTAAAAACAAATGATTCTTTTGAAGGCTCTTTCGAAACAGAAGACTTCATGTTTTATGGTTGAAGGACAGCAGACAAACGAAAACGTGTTATATCTCTTCCATAGATGAGACATTTACTGGTTGGTCCAAATTCCCCTCCCCCCAAATTGTTGGAAGATTAATTACATCAATTACTCTTAATAAATGAATGAATGAATAAATAAATAAATGACTATTATGGCTACTACAACTATTACTACCACTACTACTACGAATAATAATAATAATAATAATAATAATAATAATAATAATAATAATAATAATAATAATAAATAATAATAATAATAATAATAATAATAATAATTTTTTTTTTTTTTCTGTATTATTTTCCTCACTGCAGCTTGCACGTTAGTCTATTTCAGTATGAAAATAATTAATAAGCAGTGTCCATATATGAAAATAATAATAAAAATTAAAATAAATTAAAATTCCTATAAAAACAATGCCTGAAAGGCTGAGTTGCATTCCGTTTACTATGTTCGGCTGTTTCCGTCAGATGAAGTGGTAAGAGATTTTAGACCTGGGCTGATTTCCTGGACTATTCATAAAAATGGAGGCGACGGCGAACTACGATTTCTCAGCTACTGAACCCGACGAACTTAGTTTTAAAAAAAGCGACGTCTTAAAGGTAATAAATAATTAAATGCTTTTAGGATCAAAGTTTTCATGAAATAAGATTTCATAACTGTTCAGTGTTTTATGGTATATTTATTTCTATGACTGTCGATAAAATCAACTTCCTGGTCTAACTTCAACTTGTTAAAGTGGTTAAATTTGTTCGCTCAGATATTGAAGATCAGTATTCTAATATTCATCATATTGTTTCTTATCTTGTTTGCTGTTACATAATCATTTGTTGTTGTTGTAGTAGGTAGTGAGCTACGATTACGTTTTTATTTTCAAAAACTAGTTCCATTGTATAATTACTAAAATTAGTATCATCCAATCACGGAAAAAAAAAATGTTAGTATTATTAGTACTATTACGCATACCATGTTTTTGGGGCAGCAACTTGTTTTTTTCTGATATGTACAATAGAATAAATATATGTGAATGAAATGTGATAAATATTAATATGTTTATATGTTGAAATGTCATTATATATTTATTCACTCATTCAAAGATACTAGATAGTGGTAGAATTCCTTTTTACAAACAACTTTCTCTTTGCTATTTGTTCACATTAAAATAATAATAATAATAATAATTAAAATATCTTATCTGATAATTTATATTAGAGATAAGAAATAAATTATATATTCATTCACATTTACAATGATTTTATGCTAACACTGACATTGTGATAATGCTTTTCATGGGTTCTCTGCTATATTATTTTTGTTTTGAAATATATGAAAATAAGCATTATTGATATATTGAAGATACTGGGACATTAATCCAAGTAAAAGATGAACAACATTTAACATTTCACTCAAAAATCAATAAATCAAACTTATTAATGTTTTTAAATCATGGTAAATATTTCAGTTTTGCCATTATAATTATACATTGTATGATTGTACGTTTTACAAAGAATATAATTATCATTGTAAACAGTTTGACTTTGAAAATTATATATTACTTATTAATAATCAAAACAAGGATGTTGACAGAAAAATACCTTACGTAACCACAAATCTGTGCTTCATTGTTAACATTTTACTTAGTGACCTAGATTACTTCCTGCTGTCTTTGAAATAGAATGTAAGCATTGGATGAATCGAGCCAATCCCTGTCCTGTGTCATGATAAGTGGAAGTTTAAGAAATGCACTAGTACCCATTAAAATAAATAAATAAAATCTTCAGCATTGACTCAAGTTGTGGTATTTTCCCTAAGAATTAACTTAAGAACAGTTATAACAAATCAGATGGACTGGTAATTAATTGTTTAAAATATTTTATGTTGTTTGAATTACTGATGTAATGTTGTAATAAAATTAAATAATATATGATTAAATTGTAAAACAAACAAACAATAATAATAATAAGTTGTTATTATTTTTATTTATTTATTTGTTATTATTATTTATATCATTTTTATGATTTCAGTATTCATTGCAAATAATAAATACTAACAATAACAACAACACCAAATTAAGTAAATAAAATAGAAATAAATGCATATATATGTTTCCATTTCAAAGAATAATTTATAATGAATTAGTTTATTTCCTCATACTTGATGACATAATTTTGTAACAATTATTCCTTGAAATGGAAATATAAACCTTGATCTGATTTTTATCTCATTTAATAAATATTTCAACAACATTATGCAATTTTATTAAATAAGTTATGGAAAAGTTGTGCAGAAATTATTAGCTACATTCCATTAGTAACAACTGTTACATAATTATCATAATATGTATTTATAATTTATTTGAATTACAATATTAAAAAAAAGGTAGACCCTAAAAAATAAAAAGTTTAATTATCTGATGTTAAATTTAAATTTTGGTTTCACTTTTGCTTTAATTCTAATCATACAATATACTTGGATTTATGATACAATAACCACTTTCATTTTAAATATACCACATGTTTATATTTTAATGTTTTTAAAGATTCAAGTTATTTTTAGTTAGTAGAATACAACTGTTTTTTCATTTTCTGGATTAAATACTGTGGATATTCATTCACATTTACTTCACATGAAAACATTTAACAAAAAAGCAATACAACTTAACTGATACATTAAAAACAATACCATTAGTATTTATATCTTAAATTTTTTCCATTTCAATGGCATACATTTAATAACATATTCATGATACTGTATTTTCAGATTTTAAATACAGATGACCCAAACTGGTATAAAGCAGAAATCAATGGAAAAACAGGATATGTCCCTTCACCATACTTGGCACTTGTTCCAAACCCGTAAGTGTTGTTTCTTTTATTTTTTTTCAGATTTTTGTTGTTATTGCTGTTGCTGTTGTTGTTGGTTGCATATTAGTTATTAGAGGCAACAAGATGCCTAGATTGATTTTGTTCAAGTGACTGAATTTGTTTTAAATAATTCCAGAATAAAAACAATACTACTGTTGTCACTGTCAACACTTTTAATTTTATCTGATTTCTTCTGTAGGTGAGAAAAATAAATGTGATCCATTTTAGAAAAGTTTCATGGGAAAGGTGCATAGAGTCATGATGACCTCTTCTCAAGAAAACAAATAATTTTAATCATTTTAATTTAAAGTATATTTACTAAAACTTCTTGTTTCATCCTGTTGTAGTATTAGTTCAGAAAATAAATGAGTTTCATGTATTCTGTATTAAGGTGGTATGTTGGCAAGATAGAGAGAGTAGAAGCAGAGCAGATGCTTCTGGAAAAGTCAGGTGGAAAGTACAAACATCCAGATGGAGCATTTCTTGTGCGAAACAGCCAAACTGATCCAGATGGAATGTCACTTTCTGTCAAGTAAGAATAAAACTACAGACAGAAGGTTCAGCTTGTGCAGTTATTGGTATCAGTCTGCAATGTCACTGAGATAGACTTCATTTTTTTTAATTCTGCATTACCATTTAGTTTGCTGATTTCTTATGTAGGAGACAATTGATCTCTGCTTATTTATTTTTTAGTATGTTACGGATAAAAAAGGTCAACTTTATTAGTTATTGACTATAATTGAAATAATTGAAAAACTGCAGTTTATAAAAACTGTTGAATTAAGAATCGTTAGATTTGTTTTATTTTTTAACTTGTCTTTTGACATCGAATAAAAATGTTGCGCATTTATTAAACTGATCATAACAATGATGAAGATTATCTGAGTCAAAAGATTTCAAATTATTTACAAATTTTTAAAGTGATTCCATTTGTGAGAATTGCAGAACTAATTAAATCATTTAGTTAAACATTTTAAGTTCAGAGGAAACATTTATAAATTATGTTATTTTTTTCTTTAGACAGGGTAATGGGGTTCAACATTTTAAAATCCTTCATGATGCACAGGGCAAATACTTCCTGTGGACAGTGAAATTTGATTCCATCCACAAACTAATAGAATATCACAGACACAATAACGTTACACGCGACCAGTCAACAATTATCTTCCTCAAAGACATGAACACGGGAGAAGCCACACCTCATGTAAGTTTTTATCTTCACTTTGTTTTCATATTCTTTAAAATTCTGTGAAATTAACCTATGCAATCAGTATTCGTTTATTGTTGGTGCAAAATGGGTTTAATGTGGATGCATGTAAATGTTTTAACTTGAAATTACATTCATTATTCAGACATTTGTTGTTGTTTTTTTTATTCTGAAGTGTACAACTTATTAGACTATGCAGATAATTAGTACTGTCAGTTCCAGAATAACAGTTTAAGAGTATCTGTGATGATATATAGACAGAAGAGTAATATTGTTACACTTAGTAGTTCATTTATCAGCACAGGGAAGGCTACTTAAAGACACAAAAAATGTTGTTTTTTGTGGAGGTTATCTTTTTGTTTTGGGTTTTTTCTTCTAAATTTCTTTTTCTTTACAGCTTCTTCAGGCTCAATGTCTGTATGACTTCAATCCAACTGATCCTGAAGAGCTGCCATTCAAAAAGGGACAGACCCTTAAGATTCTTGATCAAAACGACATCCACTGGTGGAAAGCTGAACTCAATGGCCACATAGGCCTTGTACCAAAAACATACATTGAAATAATATAATAACACTGACACTTTGACTCCTAACATACCTTTGTATTTTCTTTGCATTCCGAGTTTCATCAGATTTCTTTCTTCTTTTCTTGTTTAATAATTTTTTTCTTCTTTCACTTTTATTTAATTGAAATTGTAAATAAGAATAGTATTTTGGATCTTTATAGAGATTGGCTGAGGTGGGTACTTTAAAAACATACACCTTATGAAACTTTCCTCTTTTTTTTTCTCTCTTTTTTTTCAGATATATCTTTCCCGCTGGTTTATTTGGGGGTATTCCCACAGTGATGGACATGTTGGTAATAAGCTTTTAATAGTCAAAATTATTCAGATAATGTAGATAAAAATGGATAGATGAGTTCCAGGTATTAAATGAATGTTGGAACTGCTGGTCAGTTATGTAATAGTGTGTATAATAGATGTAAGTGATCTGGACTTTACATACAGGTATAGTGTACTTGTTTTTTTTTGTTATTGTTATCACATATAAAAATATATTTTTTTAAATAAAATGGAAATATTTGGGACCATGAACAATTTAGATAATTTATAGAAACTTTTTTCTTTTTTTTAGTTGTTAGGTTTTTTTTCTTATTATTATATATTTTTTTTAAATTGATCTTTAGACTGATGGAGATTTGTAATTAAGCAAGGAATTAATAACATTCCTGAGTTAATGAGAAAATATTGAATTTTATATCTATTCTGCTTTAATATTTCCTCTTCTTTTTTTTTTCTTCTTTTTTTGTTGGCTGGGCATTGGTACATATAGTATCTACTTTCTCTGTCTTGTTAAATTAATTCATCAAATTAAAAATATAAATGCTTCTCTAAAATGTTATTTCATTCTTTTTTCTCTTAGTGTTTCAAGTTTCAACAAAATAGGCCTGAGACATGTTTATTTATAACAGTGTGCAAGATTATTAAAATAAACATATGAATAGAAATAATTAGTTATTAGAATGGAGCTAAAGGAAAATTATAATTGCCAAGATATGCCTAGTTGTGTTCAGGATGACTTTATTTTTAAAATATGTATATTTATATATTATTTATAGTAAACAAGCATAACATAAAAAAAATGAAAATCATTTTTCTTTAAAACCTAACAGCAATTTATTTTAAACTGATTTACCTCTTCAGTAATTTAGCATGATTATTATAAATACTAATACTGTTGATTTCATTGTACATTTGTTTTTTATATTCTCCATACATAAATTTGATCACTAAATTTTTATATTAAGCAAAATAATGAGGTTTATTATGCTTTAATGAAAAAACTCACATGTATTTCAGTAATATTCTCCAACAGTGTAATTCTGTTTGTGGTTTTATTGATGATTATATTTTGGTTTGTTTAAATGAAATTTCTTCTTATGTACATAGTTGTTACAAAAATATGTTAGATTTATATACGATCTGTTGAAAAAGTAAGGAATCATGCAATATTTCATTATGTGAAAAAACAGTAAAGTAGATGTCAGTCACTGACATGAAGTGATAGACTGTTTTGTGGTACAAAATGTATAGCCATTTGGACTTTCATATCCTTCATGGCATTGTTATGTTATAGTAAAAATTGAACAGATATTCCATGATTCCTAAAAAGAAAAATATTCTTTTATCAAATCTGTATCCAACTTCATAGTCCCTCTTCCTATTATTGATGTTTATAAGATTGTTATTGGTAATCACACAGATGAGCATTCCAAATCATCCATACTGGTGAAAAGGTTTGTTGATGTTAAAACTGTCAGTTGATTCATTTGTTTTGCTGGGGTTTTTTCAAATGCAATAATTGTTAAAATTTTCAAAATAACCTTTGTACAATTTGATGTTAAAGTACATCATTCTGTTTGAGAATATTTGAGAATGAACTAAAAAAATTATATATATATATATATATATATATAATTTATTTTTTTAAAGTAAATATGCTGTTATTATTCTTGGATGTTTAATCTGAATTAAAATTTACTTGTTAACTACTGTTGTGATTAATTTTGTGGTTAAGACTATTAGAGATACTAAATGCTGTTAAATAGTTACATTAAATATTTTATATATACCTTTTCGAGACATAATAAAAGAAATAGCTATTTTTGTATAACAGTTTCCCTAATTTTATTGATAATGCTGGTCATTAATGTCTTCTGCTTTTCATTTGTAAATTCTGTTCTGAAAAGTATTTTGATAAATCTGTACATTGTTTTTTCTTCCATATTAACATCACCTTGTGAACATATAAAATGATGTGTTGACAACATTAGACACTTCATGTCAATTTTATTTCCATAAAATTATGTGAGGTTTTTTACTGATTAATACAGTAAAGAATTATAAAACAAAAATAGAATTAAAGCCAAAATTTTATATACTTTTATTTTCTAGATGAATCTTTATAAATTGTCTATAAAATATTTTCTTTTCTCTTATATTTATGTACTACATTAGATCATCATTTTATGTAAACAGAAAATTATTTCTTGTAATAATGTATTGTTAATTCTGTATAAATTATTCAATATAAAGTACAGAAAATCCAAAACGAACAATATTTCAGCAAAATTATGTGCTTCTTTTTCCATTTTCTTTACTGTTAGTATATTACTGTACAGTTTGGTTCTAAAATATCAAAAACATATGAAATTGTTTGCATTCTTAATAAATTATAAGTGTATTTGTAGATTGTGAAAACAAAAAATAATTCTGCCAGTAATATATACAGCACCTTGAAAGGTCACAAAAACATTTTTACTTTGATTTTAAACTATTTTTTCTTTTTTAATCAAGTTATTTAGAAGTATTTTGTACATTTATACAAACATAATCAAAGGTGTTTTACAATTTGTAGTTTTTGTTTAATAATTTTATATTCTAAATATTTACAGAAATGGGTAAATGAAATATAATGGGTGTGTGGACCTAGTTTCTTTTGTATTAAATTTTATAATTAATAAAATAATGTTTATTTCCTATTACTTGTTGATAATGTTGACAAACTAAAAATACATTTAAATGTGGGTTTCTTTTTTTCTTTTTTAAGTTTACTTGAAGTATAAAGTTTTAGAATATTGTAATGCCTTGTGAATAATAAGCATCTTAGATTGGCTCGTTATAAAATGTTATGTAACAGAACATTACAAGAACTGCTTAAGAATTTGTTAGTATTTTATTTTTATTATTAGTTTTTGATTGTTTTTTAATGCCTGTTCTTTTAACATAATATTTTTATCCAACAGCATATTATTACCAAATCAGATGGATTAGATTTATATTCACTTGTTTAGTGTTTCTACAAAATAATCCTGGAAGTTTGAAATAACATTTGTTTGAACTGTTGATAATTTTGACCTTAAATAAAGTATGAACTTTCACAAGTGTCTCGTTTCATTTATCATTGTATGTGTTGCAAATACACAGTCTATCAGGGTTTTTTCATAACTTTTCAAAGTACATTTATGCTACACAACAACAACAAAAAACGGAGAAAATTTCATAATTTCACTTTCTACTACAAACATACTTTTAATACCAGATGATCCAGCATGAAAAGACCTATACCAAGAGTCTACACACATTGGCCACAGTCTAATTGTATGAATATAAATGAACAGATGCTGAATTTCACTTGGTTAAGATTAAAGAAGTGACCTTTTAAAGATGTTTTTGAGAATCTGTTCGAATGTAGGAATGGACTTTATGAAACTTACGTCAAACCATAGAGGAAACTATAAGGAAAGTTGTATTGAGTCAACTACTATGGTTTTATTTATGTATGCAATATGTTTTGAACCAAGAATCAAACTTAACACGCTTAATTTCCCTCACTATCACTGATTAAACACGTTTATTCTATCAGTTTCAATATTTAAAATCAAATAAAAAGGTAAATACTAGTGTATAAACAATTGGGCATCAGAAATAAATAAACTGCTCAAAACTTTCATAGATATTTCCTGAAGGCCTCCAACACACAGTGTGTATCTAACATGAAACATTTCTCAAGTTGAGTGGTTGATTGTGTAGCTGCTACTGTCCTTTTAAAGATGAAATATTGCTCTGTAGAGTGATCTCTTCCTGAAAGAGGTATGTTGCTCAGAAACAGCCATGGGACTTAAAACATGTTTTTCATAAAGGTTTTCTATCACTTTTAGTTGGCAAAATTATATATATTGGATATGCAAATAAAGCATAGATATCAAACTCTTTTTTTAGTAAAGTCTGAATGAGATAACATTCATGCACAAAGATAAGACTCAGTGGCTTGCAGAGAGGGGGGCAAAGGGGTAGTGGCCTCAGGCTTCCATTTGGGGAAAAGAACTTAATAAATTTGGTTGATTATATTTAAATTGAATAAAGTGTTTATTTTATGTTTCATCTGTCTTTATATATTCAAAGTATCTTCTTTTCTCACAATATTTGTCAGTACTAGGCCGTATACTTGAGTCTTTGGGCCATACAATCAAGGAGCTGGCTCCGGGCATCACCAGACCTCTGCATACCACTGATAAGACTTCAGTTTTCAATTGTGCAGTTTTTATTGAGATAGGACCTCAAACAGGGAATACTGTAAAAAATAATAACATCATTAAAACATATCACTGTATAAATTATTATACATGAATCAAACAAACAAACAAAAAACCCTTAAAATACCCTCCAACTAATTCCCATGTTTTATTATAAATAGGCAGATGTGTTTAAATGGATTTATAAATGCTGTTTTCTTTTTTTCTTTTTTTTTTTTTTTTTTTTTTTTTTAATAATTTTATTAATTTTCAAAAACTTAGAAATTAAAATAATTATCTTGTCTCCATATATATATATATATATATATATATATATATATATATATATATATGTGTGTATGATAATTACCGTATATACTTGTGTACAAGGCGACCTCACGTATAAGTCGATGTGCATTTTAAGACCAAAAATTGCGTCATTTTAGGTGTTACTTGTGTATAAGTCGACTGTAGATTCCAGGCACCGTCACTATTTTTAGACCAGTGTGACAGTGCCATGAAGGCCTACATTGTACGCCTACTGTAACATAACTTGCACGAGCTGTAACTTGCACGAACATACCATAATAACGTAAATGCATGTATTACACGAGCTATAGCCTAAATGTATCATAAATAGTATCTCTTTAATGTAATAGGTCTAACATGGAGACCTAACTTACCGTTATATTTAGTCGATTTGTCGGTAGTGGATATTAATGACGATTGCAATATTATTTCACCAAATTCTTTACAATTACACAAGTGAGTTTTGTTTATGAAATTAGGACCGATATTTAGTGCAATTTGGCAGAGAAGTCTGCATTCCTAGATCATTGCAAGACGCCGTAAGGCATAACGCCGTACTGACGGTTTTTTCGCTTTAAAATGTATTTTTATGTCATTAAACGGAAGAATATCATGTTTTACATTCATATTTGGTTTTGTTATTTAATTTTGCAAAATTTTTTATACGATAAAATTATATTTTTGAAAAGCTGAAAGACCGCGATTATTTTAGATGCATCCCCTAGCAAAAAATAGTCAAAATGGCGACTCTTCAGCAACAGCTACAAAAGCATTACCTATGTATAAGCCGACCCCCAAAATATTACCTTAATATAGTCTCCCAAAAATTCGACTTATACACAAGTATATACGGTATTCATGCTTTTTAACATTTGATATCTAAACTATGAAACTGAAATTAATTTGTACACTAAATTAATGTGTCACAACTTCAAACATGCCTATATCTATCAGTAGACCAAGCTTGTCTTTATAATTCAGGTAAAATGAGCAAGCTGTTATTGTTAAATATTTTGAAGTCAGTTGTGTCATTAAGAAGAGATAATATAAATTTTATTCTGCATACTTTCAGTGAAGGTGAAGTGAAATATGAATTCAGACCAACTTTATACTGATGCAGTGATGGCTGGTTCAGTATTAAAACAGAATTAAAACATCAGTTTAGAATAAGTTTATATTGGTGTTTGTTTTCAGTATTAAAACAGGTATATAACTTCAGTTCATTTTCTGTTAGTATCATGAGCCTGTCATGGAGAAGTTGCGCATTTTTGAAGCGAACAAAATTCGCAAACCGGACCAAACAAATTGCACACAATTAAAGAGCATAATTATATTCATCTTTATTTTCATGCAGTTCTTAATATTACTGGTTGGTTGTAAGCCGAGTTAACAGAGGTTAAAACCACATAGTTTTTACATTCTGCACTTTGACTGGCTGAACTGCATCTGTCTGCCACTACCTGCGTTGTTACACCGTCTCCTGATCACCGCTTCTACCTGTTTGCAGCATGCCAATATCCGTAACCGCTCAGAGCGTTGCACATGCCGCATCGCAAATTCAAACAATAAAAACAAGATAAATAAATAACTAAAATCAAAACATGAGATGTTCCTGCGAATTATTAAATTTAAGAATGAACTATGGGATGCATTTCGTGCGAACTATGGGATGCATTTCGGTATAATGATAAACTGACCTGAACAGTCTTTACTTGGATGTTGTCATAACGTATATTCTTCGGTATATTAACTGATATTAATATTTCAGGTTCCTTTACTTTTTTAAGAGTATATAATAATAATAATAATAATAATAATAATAATAATAATAATAATATCTGTAAATATTTTTATTATAACCGTGAAGTGCGACCAACCCTTTCACCCTTTTAAAATAAAAAATAATTATTTAGTACCAGTGGCGTGCAGAGGTTTGGTGATGCCCGGGGCCAACTCCTTGATTGTATGCCCCAAAGAATTAAGTATAAGACCTAGTTCTCAGAAATATTGTGAGAAAGGAAGATATTTTGAACATGTAAACACAAATGTCATGAAACATAAAATACACATTTTATTCGATACATATATATAATAATATATAATATATATATTATATATATAACTTTATTAAGTTATTTTGTCTGACTGGATGCCCCTTCGCTCACCCTGCACGCCAGTTAAGTACTCATATTAGACTGTTGATACAACCATATGGAACGACATTATTATGCAAGACCTGTCAGCATCGTTTCGTTTTAACAAGGAACCGTATTGTGCCGAAATTGCCCGACATTAAATAGTTCATATTAATGTTACACAATTAAAACAAATAAATATGTAAATCGTTTAGAAATTATTTGATTTCAAACAAATTCAGTAATGGTTATCCAAATTTCTTGATATATAATAATAAAAACAAAAACAAACTGTGAAAACAATAAGCATATAGGTCAAGGCGCAAGAATGTACACATAATACCCACAATCCTCTATTTTCAAGATGGAGGCTATTGCTAAACATGACTTTACTGCGACTGCTGATGACGAATTAAGTTTCAAAAAAGGATCATGTTTGAAGGTAATAATTAATTGAACTAGAATTTTAAAAACAACATATAAAAAATATTGGTTTGTGATAAAATAAACATGTAAAATATGACATAAAACCACCTGTTACCTTTCCAGGAAGTAAAGGCATTTTCATGATCTTGTTCAGTCGCACTTGTTGACTGACAGAACTTGGACGTACGAATAAAATACGGTAGTTGTCAAATATATTGACAATCATCGTTTTTCAAAAAAAAAACAAAACCTTTAAGAATGAAAAATACAAAAAGTTGAAAAAGAAAAGAATAGAATATCTTTCTTCCAGTGATCCGATGAAATCTAGACAACTAAGACACTTTTGCCAGGTTCAATTTGGGTCTTCCTGACATTTACTTTTTTCAAGTTTTTGGATAAAAGTTATAAATGACTGTGATTTCGTATGGCATTTACCAATTAGCAGTCAAAATAGAAGAAAGGACATTATATCTTACATGTTCCAAATAATATTTTATTGGATATTGTCATGTATAATCTGTGTTTAAAAGAAAAAAGAAAAAAAGATTAGAAACATAAATTTCAGACATTTAAAATTTAAATATTTCAAGCAATTTGTTGACAGTTACTTGTATCAAATATAACTAATTTTAAAATAATTTGATTTCATTGCATTATCAGTTTCCTTAATTTAAAAAAAAAAAAAAATTAAATGAATATTTTCATGATGTTTTTACTCTTACTACAAAACTAACAGTTTTCAAATGTTAATGAGTGTAAGATATTCAAGATATTGATTTTATAAATGAGATGTGGATGCCTAAGATAAATTATATGAAGCAGTAAAATACTAAATAAATATGGAACTGATGTTGATACATCTTGGATTGATGTTCATTTATTGTGTATATAAGCAACTTGAAATTTTACATTCTCAACAAGGTACATGATCCATATAGTATATCAAATGTATAGAAATGTTACATATGGCAGGATTTATAAACTAGATCATCTGTATAGTGCTTTCAGTTCATAATATTATGTGAACAAAATTTTGTTTGTCCATTTCTAACTGTAGCATTTACAAAATGCTCAACATTTAGTCTAGGTGGTTAAAACATATTTATCTTGAAAACACAGATAGTAGTGATGATTTATAAGAAATACTTAAAACTGAAAACAAATTAAAAAATCAAGATACAGTTGAAGTTGAATGTTTCCATGTAAATGATGTTATAGCAGTCTGACTGCTGACAAAAAATTCAGTAGCTTACCCTTTCACCACCTTAACTTATAAGTAAATAAACCTTGTTAAGATTAATATAAATTCTTGGTTTATAAAAGCATCATAAAGTTTTAATTAATGCATTCAATCTGAGGTTTTGTTTTAATTTTAGGTACTGAGCACTGATGAAGATAAGAACTGGTTCAAGGCTGAACAGAATGGGCGTGAGGGTTACATACCAAATAATTACATTGATGTGAAACCTCACCCGTAAGTCAGATTTATACACTTGTGATTAATTTCTATATATTTTCAAATATTTTCAAATATTCACATGGAAGATTAGAAAATAAAAAAATAAATTACTTTTTCATTTGTGGAAATTGTTTATAATAAAATAAATATTTCTCAATTTTCTGTGTAGGTTGTTTGATGTGAAATCTAAGTGTGCTTGTTTACTTTTGTAATCATAAATGAAATCTATTCAATACACGGTTGATTCAATTTAACTGTTTTGAAATAAATATGTTCACTGTTTGATAACCTTACATAACTGAAATTTTTGGGGGATTGTAGACAGTGAGTTCTGCAAACTATAAAAATATATATTTTTTAAATAATCTGTCTCAGGTGAACTGTAAAGGGGCTGAAATTGAAAAGAATTCTGTACTTACAAGTTACATCCTTAATTTTTTAATAAAAGAAGATATTTTGTTTTCTAAATTGGCTTTTATTATATTGATATAATACTATTTTATTTATTTATTGATATATTTAATTATTAAGATGGTTCTATGGAAAAATATCACGAGTGAGGGCAGAGGAAATGTTAATGTCTGGTAACAATTGTGATGGGGCGTTTCTAGTACGTAACAGTGAAAGTGCTCCAGGAGAGTTTTCTATATCTGTCAAGTAAGTTTCTAACATTAAAAATGTTAATGTTAATATATTTGTCTAGATGGAGTGTTGTCTATCCTGAAGTGTATATTATTCAGGCATAATTTGTAATAACCTGTAGAATGCTGTGATATATCTAAGGTCCTGAAAAAGTATTGCATTTAAACATTTTGTTATTTAATGATATGATACATTTTTCTCACAATATGTGGAAGTAAGAACAACAGTGGACAAATGTAAAGTGCTGTTAGTTTCCCAGATTTTTATTGCTGGTCCATGTCTATGTGGAATGTAATGGTTTGTGGTAATATATTTCATATTTTGCATTCATATATAAACCACATTTTGTTTGTATTACACATATTTTTAATGATTATTTGATCTTGTTTTAGATTTCAAAACAATGTTCAGCATTTCAAAGTATTAAGAGATGGAGCAGGCAAATATTTTCTGTGGATAGTCAAATTCAACTCAATCAATGAGTTGATAGCTTATCACAGAACAGCATCAGTGAGCAGAACGCAGAGCATTTTCTTGAAAGATATGCATCTCGGAAATCAAGATGATCCAGCAAATGCACTAGTAAGTGATTTTTTATTTCTTTTATTTTTTATTATTATTTTTCATTATTAATTTTTAATTATTTATTATTATTATTATTTTTTTTTTAATCTAAATCTCTATTTTTGTCAATAGTTATTGTTTGTTTTACATTATTTTTTTATATATATATATATATATATATAATTTTTTTTATTATCATTATTTAATATCTGCTGTACTTGTATGTGAAGTTGTCAGTCGTATTAGGTATATATATTTGGTTTCTTTGTTTCAAATTTATTTGTGATTGAATATGTCAAATTCAATTTACAATTTGTGACTCACAGTTTTTATCCCAGAAAAAGTAATTACAAAGTTCAGTTTTAAATTTCTGAATTTAACAGGCTTCAGTAGAACTGCAAAATACTTTAATTTAAGAAATATTATTTGTTTGGTTTCTGGTGAATTTAACAGTGTTTATTATTGGCACTAAAAATAACAACAGTGATTATTCGAAGTTTAACAATAAACTATTTTGAAAATTATTTCAATAAAACATACCTTAAGCATAAATGCATTCTGTATACTTGCAAATTAATGTGATGTTTGTTCTCTTCAGTTATCACTAGTGATAAAATGCATGACAGTGAATGGAAAGTACAACATTTTTACTTTCATCATCATACTATTTCTTAGATAATACATCTTATAAAAATCAATAATAAATTTAACTAATTATATCTTTGTATTAAATCATTGTTGTATCAATGATGATTTCCTGTCACAGAAAAAATTATAATAAAATTTATTTAAAAAAAAACAAAAATCAGTATTTTCTCAGTAATGTAACATAGTATTATTAATTTTTATTTAGTTACACTTTATTATTAGCAAAGACTGATTACAGTTAAACAAGAATAATAATCATGTATTAGTACATACAACGAGTAATCTTTTTTGTCTACCAAGAAAAATATGCTTTAAGTTTAATCTCTATGTATATTTTATGAATTAGGTACAATACGTAAAATATTTGTTATCTTTCAGTAGCTTATTAAATTTTATTTTCAGTACTGTGAAGCCCTGTTTGAGTTCAAGGCAGAAGGCCATGATGAACTAGGCTTCATGAAAAAAGATAAGATTAGAGTCATATCTCGAGTTGATGACAATTGGTGGAAGGGAGAGAAAGATGGGAAGGAGGGTGTGTTTCCCGCTGCCTATGTAAGACTTCTGGATTCCTCAGTTAATGGATTGTGAAACTAATCAGAGAAAACAAAATTAAAAGACATACAGAAAATGATTAATTAAACATAATGTGCAAGTTAAACATTTTTTTTTTCTTATATAGATAATTGCAGATTGGGCTGTGTTACATGGTGTCTGTAAATAGGATTCCTTATTACACCATAAGCAAAAAACAAAAACAAATATGTGTTACAAACTTGTCAAAATGAATATTGCTCTGCCAGCTATTATCCTGTGTTGCTTGTTGATGTTCATGTATAGTGAAACTGCCCAAGGTTTTTCAGCTCAGCAAATGCCAGAGAACTATCACGTAATATTTGCTTAAATGTTTTGAAACTGGATTTGAAGTAATCACTGCTGGCAGTATTTTATAATCATTTCTATGGTGGCAGAAAATAGATGAAAAGAGAAAAAGAATAGAAATCTTTTTATTATATATATAATGTTATTTTTCTTTCGGTCATTTGTTTTTGTTTTTTAATTATTCGTTATACACTTTTAGCTTAATGCTAACATTTTTAAAATTGTATTTTATTTAACTAAACATGTCTCTGGCCAAATTAATCAAGTCTGAGGGAATGATTTTTCATGCCAAATAATACATATTATAATATCACACACACACGCTCCTGCACACACAAATAAATATTTTCTGTAATTATAATACAATTCCTTTTTTTTAACGAAAAAAACATGAAACAAAAACAATACAATTATGGCATAAGTAATATTATTTTTGTCTGCCTTCTTTGCAGATATGTTTTAACTTTAAAATCTTGTGGAATATTTTACCTGCATAGCCTTCTAAACTGGATCATTATCTTGTTTTAAAACCCACCAACATTCTAATGTATTAAGTAATAGGTGAATTACAGATTTTAAAATTTGTGTTATTATTATTATTTTTTTTTTTTTTATTTAGTGGGTTTTTTGATACTCCTCCTTAATAAAAAACTAGGATTATTCTGATGCTTCAGTGCAAGCAGCATTTTTTTTTATTATTATTATTATTATTATATATACACGTACTCACATAAAATAATATCCAAAATGAAGGAAACAGTAAAATATATTTAGATGTAAAATTGAATTGTCAAACTTTCTGTTTGTTTTGTAAAAGACATTATTAAAATATATGAAAAATTTAGTAAATATTATATGTCTGATAATGAAAAAAAATAAGAATTTGTATCTTCAAACAGTATTTCAAATTAATTTTATATGCATAATATTCTATTCCTAAATGTTTTATGTAAAATGCATATATATATTAAAGATAAGTTAACCAGCCAAACTGAAATAAGATTTATAGCATGGTGGATTTAGGTTTTAACTGTTTATTAATTTGTAACACTGGCCACAACAGGCATAATTTATTGCTAAAATTACAGTAATGAGTAGATAAGAAAAAGCAAGTAGTATTTTAATTTATAAGTTTTGACTTAGAAAAATATTTATTTACAGAATGTGCCGAATTAGGTTTCATTTGATATTTTGAGTATGCATGGCATTTTCATTTGTCCAAAAGAGTTTGTGTATGTAGATGTGTGTATATATATATATATATATATATATATATATAGACACACACATACACACACATGTATGTTACAGTCATTGAAATTAGCATAGTACTATATTTTGTGAGTTACAATGTACATAGTTTTATTATGATGGTCATGTTGGAACTGAGGTTTTTGTTTTATGAATTTTTCTTTTTTTTTTAAATATTTAGACACTTTTAGTTTTGCTGTACAGAGTACAATGTTTTTTTGTAAAATTTAAACATTCTTTTCATACTCAAATGTCTTAGAAAAAGACAAATTTTTACTTTTATACTTAACTACTGCTGGATGGGAGACATGTTAAATATCACTTTTTTTTTTCTTCTTAAATTTAAATATAAGGCATAGTTAGTTGTTTTTGAATTTGTATTACTTTCAGTCATTTTTAACTTCTGAAGGAAAAGCTAAATCAATGAAAGGTCAACTTCATTTTGAACTAAATACTTGGTTTTATTTAAGTTATCTATGTCTGTTATTCTGAAAACTATTATTGTTATATAACCGTTACATTATTAAACATTTGCACTTTTTGTCATGTGTATTTGCATGTATTGCTGTGTAAATTGTCTTGATATTATTTTGTATTTTTCTGCTTCTGCTGTAAATAGAAGTATAAATTTTGTATGCTAACCAATATGGAAAATGGTAGAAATGATAGTAATTTAAAAAAAAATTAATAATAATAATAATAAGAAAAAAAATAATGATAATAATAAAAAATAATAAAATAAATAAATAAAAAAAAAAAAAAAAATTAATAATAATAATAATAATAACATACCTTAAATGAAAAAAGAAAAAAAAAAGAAGTTATAATCTTTAATTTACTATAACAGAAAAACAAACTATGCATTCAAGAACATACATATCTGGATATATCGTGGTCTGTTTTTGCAGTAAAAACATAAAAATGTTCAGTTACACATAAATTGCTTGAAAGAATTATTTTGCTTGAGCATCACTTAAATAAAGAGTATTAATTTAATCAGTATTTTATTCATACTGAGATTCAAAAGATGATCAGTCATTTCAGGCATTTTGTTGTATTATTATTATTGTTTTGGTTAATAAAAAAAATATTTTTTATACAATTATTTTAGCATTTGCAAAGTTGCATCAGCAAAGTTGTTACTTATAATTTTTATACCCTTGATAAGTTTGGAATTTTGAACATGATGTGCCAGTTTTCTGACAAATTGATTAAATATAATTTATATTTTAATAAAGCTATTTCTGGATAATCTTGTATATTGTAGAAAAGACAGGGCCAATTAATTTTGTAATTAACTGCTTCTGCTAGGACATAAGATTTTACATTGCATAAAAATTTTGTTCATTTAAATGTAAAAATTCATAGTCATGTACAGTTAATTAGGTATGATTTATGTAAACCATGTACAGTAGACTGCACTTCTGCTAGATTTCTAGAATTTTTACATGTTAAAATGTAATCATTTAATCCCTGAAATGTATTGCTTTGTTTGCTATACAGTGTATAGATAGGTTGTGAATAAGTGATGAATGTCATTTGAGATCATCAGTATAACAGATAATTATATTAAAATAGATAAAATAATTTTATGACATTTTTGTAATTAGCTTTTGGGAATATTAATTCTTTCATTTTTAGTTAACATTCTATACTAATATTGGTGAATTAAAACAGTTTTTCATTATTATAAAAATGTGTATTGATCACTGTTCACTGAAACAAACTAATAAACAAAAAACATTTTTTCACTTGTGTTCCGTTTTAAACACTTTCAATTTTCTAAAGGAATTTCAACTTTATACATTTTTCACATTGTCTTAATAACTTTATTGATCATATGTATATATCAGTCTTTTTGGATGATATTTTAATTAATTCCATATTATAATTTATTTCTAAACAGACTCAATATAAATTTATCTAAAGTGGTATCAATATAAAATGCCAAGACTAGTATTTCAGTCACTGCACCAGTTGTTTAGCTCACATTTTTTTTTTGTTCCAATAAAAAAATTGTGAATGTAATCAGTTACCTTTACATAGATTTATATATTTTGTTTCAAGTGTTATTTCAAAAAAAAAGAAGATACCTGACCTATTTAATTTAATCGTGTTGGTTTTATTTCTAGAACATGATTCTCCAGGAAAACTGGGTTATTTTTAAACCAAAGATCAAAGTTTGGAATAAATAAAAAATAAAAATAAATTTAACTGATATTAAAAAATGATATATCTGTATGCTGGGAGATGACAGAAATGCTGGTTGTCAAGATTTCACACATGATTATAATGCTTTGCGTGTGACTATGTTATTGTACAGCTGGTCTGCCAATGTTTATTCCATGCAAGCAGTATTATGTGGTGTGTATGTGTTACATATTACTATAAAATAGTTGTGCAGTTTAGTGTAGTTACATCAAGGTGTGTACTGTTGACAGCTTTCTCCTTCAGTGAAATAAAACCTACAACTTAACACAGACTTGTTTTTATTGTGATATCCGAGTTGATCATTTTTGAAATTTAATTTCAGGTATGAAAGGTATTTTCTTTCTTTTTTTAAAATCTTTTTTCATATTTCATATTTCAACTGAGAAAGTATTTATTGCATCATAAATTATACTAAAAGTTTGTGTGAAATTTCAGAAAAAAGGAACAGAAACACAATTACCCCCTCCAACAACAATTGAAAAATCAAAACACCCCATAAAAAGTTACTTTTTATTTTTCTTATTTTTAATGCGGAGTTTTTCTTTCCTTTTCTTTCTGTTAGCTCTTGATTTCATTGATAGCTTTTTCTTCATGGACTGGTTTTCCAGTTTGTTTACATGAGCCATTCTGGGGGGCAAAAAAAAGAAAAAGAAAAAAAAGCTTATACATCGATTATAAATGGTTTCCACCAGCTTATTAGGATATTTAGGCAATTAAACAAAGAACTTTTATTAATTAAGCAAATTAATAAATAACACATTCCACTGTATTTTTAGTTTTATAATAACTGCTTCATACAAGACCAGTCCCAAAGTTTTTTGTTTTTTTGAAAAAATAACAATGGTTAAGGTATATATATTACCTTTTACCTGACAAAATATAATTATATGTATGTCCACCCACACACAAACAGACTTGGACTTTTATTATTATCTACTTAATTATTATTAACTATTAGAAAAAAATTAAAATAAAATGTCTGTCTCAAGTAAACATGAAAAGACATCTATTATTACTTAATATTTAGTATAGAGTCACAGTGTAGCAAAATATCGATTGAAACAGTAAGATTGTGCTATGACATGAAAGTGTAACCATCTACATTAATTGAAAAATTATGACATTTACTGATACTGTCAACTGGAGTAAGCCTAAATAGTAAAAATACACACATTTGTTTGTATTTCTGTGCCATTTTTTTGAAGTCCTCTGTTTCCGGTTGTTCCAGAATTTTTCTCACATCAGTGTGATCTTCATCTGCCTAAGACAAATATAAAACTTTATTGTTAAACAGAAACCAATATATATACACACATACAGTAATATATACATACATACACATTTATGTATATACATATATACATATACATACATATACACATATATATACATTTACATATATATATACTAGCATCTAGACACTGTAACTTCAATGAAATTTCTCATTCATCATTTAATAATATAAAAGACTGAAGTCAGTAGAAATTAGAAAAGATCTCTACATTTTGTGATCACATGATGGCGTATTATAAAATATTTATCAAGCCATGTTTTCCTTTGAATCAATTATATTGATGAAATAAATATAAAAAAGTAAATGATAAAACACATCTTACCCTGTTTTGGCCAAGTCGTACACCACCTTCACCAGTAAAATCCACCTCTGATATGTCAGTTATTGTAACAGTGTGTTCAGGTAGGTCATACTCTGTAGAATTCACCAGATGATCAACTTCAGGAACAAGTGGCTGGTGCAGACTTCTGGCCTTCAACAATTCACGTTCCTTTATAACATAAAATATGAAAAAAAACATCATGTCGTTTACTACATTACCAATTTAAATTATGTTCTTTAATGTAATATATTTTCTGTTAATACTAAACAGGAATGAAATTCATCTTTATGGAAATACATCTTATGGATGTTGTCTTGCCCTGGTGATTTCCGCATGGGAAGAATTATCCTATATATCTGTGAAAGAAAGGTATTATCATTAATGTTGTTCATATGTATATTTTTTTAAATCATAACTTAAATGATTATCAAATGGATAATACTGCTATAAGCAGCTAGGTTAAGGAAATCATATATTTGATGTATGATTTAAAGCAAAACGTGTCTCACTAGTAATGATAGAGATAACTGGTGTTCAATGTCCACAGTAACTAAAAATTTTGATTTGTAAAAAGCAGTGATAATAATTTCTACACTGTGTTTAAATGATTTAATCATTTTAAAAACCATCCAGTTTCACATATATGTAGGGTCATTTCACCAGGTGGAGATCAGTTGTATGAAAATGACCTACTCCATATATGATTATATCACACTTATTAAAAGTTATAGATTGCTTCATTTTCTTAATGGGTAATGTCATCATTAAAAATACTTCAAGTGGCTATGTTTGTTGTTGTTACTGTTTTGTTTATTTGTTTATTTGTATTTAATTATATATTATTCAAACTGATTAACATTGGTTTACATTCACATTTTAATCTGGTGATAGGAATGTACCTTCATGTCCTGACTTCACAACAAAATATTTTTTCAAAACTCTTAACTTAAATCCAGCAGAAAACATTGTTTCAGTGAAATATATTTATAATCAAAATCGAAATTTACCTGTTTTTTAATTCTTTCCTTTCTTCTTTTAGTTTCAATGCAAGTTTCTCTTTTGCATATTTTTTACGCTCTAGCTTTCTCTTTCGAAACCCTTGTAGATATTCTCTAGAAAAATAATTTATTAAAATAGTTATTTATTTCTAAAAACAAATGATTACGTCTACTTTCACACTAATGTCTAAAAATAATAAAAGTAAATTATTGAAGAAAAAAAACAAAAAAAAAACAAGGAAAAAAAGCTTACGCTCTAGCTTTTTCATCAAAAACAAGGATATGTTTTGTTTTTTTATTTTTCGCCTTTGGTCGTTTTGAACTTTTTGTCAAACTCATGCTTCCAGACCATATTTTATACCGAAGCATCTTTCATTGATACACTTCTCTCATTAACTGTATAAAATGATTTTATAATGAACGGTACCAGTCGTTAGACGATTAATCTAGTTATTTCGAAGTAAGAATTACTAAAGGGACGTAATTCAGATACTTTTTACTCAGACGATAGAATTAACGGAGAGGTAACATTTTATGTTACTTAACATCGCATATTTTAAAGCTAATGTATATTATCAAACAACTTCCAGTTATTTCGATGATTTAGGGGCAGAGCAGTTACAGTTTTTTCTTGTAAAAACAAAGAGAGAAAGAAAGATCAGGGTATTATAATAATAATAATAATAATAATAATAATAATAATTATTATTATTATAATTATTATTAATATATTATTATTATTATTATTATTATTATTATTATTATTATTATTATTTTTGACTTGTGTAAAATTCGGTAATCTTCAGTATTTGGTTCGTACAAATAAGAAGTTTTTCTGGTAGTTTTGCTAAGATTAATTTGTTATTTTAATATTAAGACGAATATATTTTTAGAATGTAATATAAATAATAAAATATCACGTCACTTCTGGCTTTTTGAACCAATTTTGTCTTTTTGTACCATCAAGTGTCCAACAGTCGATCTACTGTGATACAAATGGAGCTTAATATTTATAAATGTATGTTCAATGTGCCTAAAATAAAACATTATATTGGGGCATCATGCATTACATTTCTATAATAGTCATCTCTCATAACTTGAAAACTTCATACCAAGTGACTTGAGATGTGAAATAATCCAGTATTGTAATAATTCTAATCAACATCTAAGATGCTATGGTTAGATTTTAAAAGATTTGTGGTGACTCTATTGAAGAAGGTGACAGTATTAACCAAACCTTGTTCCTAGTCAAGAAGAATCTCCATAACAAATAATATTGTCAATGCCCCAGAAACGTAGGTCCACTCATTGCACCTCATTATGATCATCAATAATCATAAGGTTAAGAGAAAATATTCTCATTAAACATAATTTTTAAGTTAGTTTCAGATTAACAAATCTAACAGCTAATTGTTATCCATTGCACATTCATACATTACATATACATGTTATTATATGTGTTGTTTAAATACATGCAAAAATATACTCTGTTAATTACAAACTTGTTTTAAAGATTTTGTTTTGTTAAACAGTTATTAATTCTATTTAAAAATGATTTCTTCATCAAGAAGTAGCTATATATGTCAAGAGTGAGCATTCAAGGCTTAATGATATTAAACTGTTCTGATTAAATCAACCTTCCGTTTTTGTATACCGACTTTTACTTAGAATTAGGTATACATTATTGACCTGATGTTAGGTCACCAGTTTGATCAGAAAGCATTTCTTTGACAATTATGAATTAATATGCAAATATGAAAAAAGTTCTGAGGCAGATTTATGAGACAAATATAAAGTAATACTGAATGTTGTTAAATCACTGTTAATAATGATTTCACTGTTAATAACTTTGTAACAATTACTTTTTCAAGAATAACATAATTACATGAAAGTTTTGCTGGAAGAAGGGCTGCAGGCTAAATGCACATTACATTTCAATAGAACTAGCAAAGTTGTACATATGACAACCATGCAGATAATGAGAAATTTGCTTTTATCAGATATATAAAATATCTAATAAATTAGTATTTCATAACCAGTACATAAATGAAAACAAACAATTATTTGGTTTAAAAAAAAAAAAAAAAATAAACAATCAAAATCACATTCAGTATGTATATAATTTTATTTTTTTTCAAGTTTGATTGCAGTATCTGACATCACCATTATGTACAAAAAAAAAAGTGTATGATAATTACAAGGTAATTATTAAAAAAGAAGAAGAAAGGTTTTTGGCAAAATCAAAGCCACACACACAAATATATATATATATATATATATATAAATTTTTATTTTTTATTTTTTTTCAAATTAACAAAAAATTGCAATTAGAGCCTTTGACAAAATTCCATGTAAAACATTCACAAATGATAATAAAAGTCATATAATGCTAAATATTTAAACATAGGCTCTCAAATATGTATGAAGCACTCAGAATACAGTTCCTTATCTTTTTTTAAAATAGACTGTACCAAGATCTGATAACAAAACTGACCAGACAGACACATCAAATATATATATATAATAAAATAAAATTAAGATAACACCTTTTTTAATTTTTAATTTTTAATTTTTTAAAATAAATAAATAAAAAGGAAAATAAAATATTGCAGTAAAGGCCTGAGAACAATTCCTCCAAAACAAATGATACTAAAATTTATATAATGTTAATTTTTTAAGCACCTGCACCCAAAGGCATGTGATATGCACTAACTGAAATATTCAAAATAGAATGTATTGCAATAGCAACCTGTAGCAAGTAAAGCACATACATTTCTTGATGTAATAATAAAATAAAATGAAATCTAATTTTTTTTAAATATATTATTTTTATTTATTTATTTATTATTATTATTATTATTATTTTTTTTTTTGCAATATCTTTAATATTCTATGCAATTTTTTTAAAGAAATAAAATACTGCAGGAAAACCTTTTTGTTTTACACTGCAATATAAATTTGTGAAAATATCCTACAAATCAATTTATATTAAGTTACATAAAGATATTTAAATATCTATCAAATTGAAAAATAAAAACAAATCTTGCTGCAATAACAGCCAGTAAAAAATCACACACACACACACACACATTAAACTGTATCAAATACAGTTTTTTCTTCTGTCAATTGAAGAATAAAAAAATAAAAAACAAATCTTAAAAATACTCTTACTGGTGTGGGCATTAAAACTTACACTGGTAATTATACACTATTTTAAATTTTTTGTTTAATTTTTCAATTAAAAAAACAAAAAAAAAGCAATTATCAAATATTAGTAACAACCAGTAAAAGCTTCCCTAGTTTACTCATATAGTTGTTAACAAGACTTTTTTAATGACAAATACACATTCTAATGTGTATTGGAGACAGTCTTGAATTTTTTTTTTTTTTTGTGGGGGGTTGGTTGGTTGGTTGTTTTTCAGTTACAAAAAACAAATAAAAAGGAAAAACAGAAAAATTACTGTAATAACATCCAGTAAAAAAATAATTCCCTACAAATCACTTTACTGATAAAATGCATCAATAACATTATAGTAATGGTACATATACACTCAGTTAAACATCAGATGCAATAAAGTATGTTTTAAATACATTTAAAAAGTGAAATATTGCTGCAGCAACAATATCAATATTTATAAAACTGGGCTAACAATTATTAATTAAATATTCTGTTTTTGTTTTCTTTTTCTTTTTGAAAAAAAAAAAAAATAGGGGAACACCCCCAATATTATATTGTACTAACAACATGTGATTTATTCCCTAGAAATAAACCTCATATAGGTATTAATGAAGTTATAAAATGATAAATACTCATCTAATTATTTATCAGTCAGTAATTTAAGTGTTCTGCAGATTTTCTTTTCTTATATCTAATGCAATAAATGTCTGTGAAAAGTAAATATGTACATACCATCAAAATATAATTATGCTAAAAATATGTTTACTATTTGAGCAAACTATTTCATTAGTGTGAAAATTAAGTTATGATGCTATCACAACCACTTATAAAAATAAACTTTTATAAAATGAAACCTTGGTTTAGTAACACATTTTTATTTTGATATCTGGTGATATCCAATCAAATATTACTGTATCTTCATGGGATTTCTTTTGTTCAGCCTCTTCAGATTCCTTTCGATGTTCTTCATTACCTAAAATAAAAGAATTAGTTAATGACAGAAAGTAAATTATAGGTGTTTCCAAGGTAACTTCAGTCTTATTCAAAACACTGGGATAATTGTACTAATTACATGACGTACTTCTTTGTGTCAGTGAAACATAACATAAAAACATATCTAAATAATTAAGGCTAGAGCTTTAATTATTTGTTGACACTGTCAGAATTGAGAAGAAACAGATAATTATACACTTTTTAAAAATTAATATCATTGAAATTAAAAAAATAAAAGAATAATTAATGATACCATTAATTTGAAACCAGTGTTTTCAATGTTACATCATCAGTAGATGGACCCGTGTTGAAGTAAATGGATTTGAATTGTATCTAATAAGTTATCACATTTACGAATATCCATTCATCTTTTAAAATGTTTGAACTTTCAGCTAGAAACCATTACTTTAAGATGTCTTATAAATAAACATGATGAATGCTCTAGTCATTGTAAGGACTGCACTGATGGTGGTTTCAGAAGGAAGTATCTTAAATATTTTTCAAATGTCTACAATGTAATTGTGATAAGAATATAAATGTATTATTATGATCAGACATACCCTCAGCCAACAGTTTAGCAAGTCTCTTTTCAAAGTATCCAGAAATCCGATCCATAATAGAATCGGTCATTATCCCATTCCTTTTTTCAGTGTAAAAATATTCTTTTCTATTTTTCCTGTTTTCTGCAAGTGGATCAACACAGGGTTTTTCTTCAAGCATCTCCTTGTTGCATTTTGTCTCGGGTGTACCCTCATAGGGTTTGGCTTCCTCTGTCTCCTTCCTGCATTTGTCTTCGGCTGAGTCAGTGGGGTATTTAATTTCTGAATTGTTAACGCTCTTTGTATCAGATTTAATTTGTTCAAACTCAGTCTTACTCATGCTTGACAACAAACTTCTCTTTTTTTCTGTTTTCACAGGTTCCCTTCGGGAGCTAAAATGAAAAAAGAAAAGAAGGAAAAATTTATTTGAAAGTGCTAATAATTAATGCACAATATTAGATTAATGAATATTAAAATAAACAGACATTTGTATCAGAATAATGGCTATAGAAATCTGTAACAATAAAATTCATAAATAGCCTTATTAAACCTTTAAAAAAATGGGAAAATGTGCTGAAATAATTTGTACAAAATAAACTTATCTTATTAAGCTAATTATCAACATTTATACCTTATTGTAACAATTATTATGAAACATCAGATATAATGTGATTTTATTTATTATCTTTAAATTATAAACAATTTGTATTAAATTTCATGATAACACATTAATATTATAAATTCATTTTGCTAATGAAGTTTAATTACAAAACGTTGCGACAGGAAGTCATTTTTGCTCAAACTACAGACTTAAAATAATTATAAAATTGTTAAGGAGTGTGTACTGACTTGAAAAACAAAGCCATTCTGGTAGAGGTGTCTTTAATTTGCTGATCAAGCCAGGCACGTCGTTCTTTAAAATCCTTATCATAGTCTTTACGAAACTCCACTGCCCTTTTCTCTTCTTCACTTACGAATGACTGAAATAACACAGTTTATTATAATTATTACTTGTTTGTAGATTTTTATTCTGACTCTGCTTTAATAGTTGTTAAATATAGTCTTATCTTACACCATTGTGGGATCAAAGCTAAGCATTTGATTCAGTAAAATCTAATCTGTGTTTCAAGAAATATTTTACAAATTAGAAAATATTTGCTGTTGCAGATGGGCTGCCAATAAATGGTGATGCAGAACTGAAAATTAAATGAAGCACAGCAAACTATTCTGTCTGTATCACAATGAAAATTACAAGTACCAGTTTAATGATCACTTAATTATAAACAGACTTCAACCCTAGGTCTGTTAATTATGTATCATTAAATAGTGGTTACGTTTAATCAGCAGCTGATGAATAAATTGTAATTTAACTCTTACAAAATCATCATTCAAATGTTCTGGTTGTTTATCTTTTCCATACATTTCTTTTAGTTTATGTTCTAGTAGATGCATGGTAGATACAATTTGATTGTAATCATCCATCTACAATTAAAATAAAATAAAAAATAATTATAAATTAATTTAAAAAAAAATAATTCTTTAACAGTTTACATCAGTACGAGTTAAAATGTGTTTTTATGTTAGGAGATATTTTCATATATTTATTATTTTCAGTACATGGATAGTCCAAACAATAATTTCTATAATAATTTTAATTTTTTATTAATTTGTAATTTAAATTAAACATTCTTATTTAACTTTTACCTTTGTTTCTGGTTGTGGTTCTTTCACTTTCTGATCAATTTCACGGATGGTTTTAATAAATTTACTGTAATCAGTATTAAGATCCTTAGACATCTACAAAATACAGATCAATTTTCTTTCAGTTTTGCGTAACAAAAAATTAAAAACATTCAGCTATTTCTTCAAAGTCTATTTAATAGATGTCAAAATATGTTCAAAATAATACAAATTTTATTATTTTGATTACTTGTCTGTCAGTATTTAAAAACTCTTAGATTATCTAAATTATTCAAGTTAATAATCAATCCATGAGTTAAAAGATATTTTAATGATAAATGTGTAAGAAACCTGCAAATATATAAACAATACACACACATACACACACATTCACACATACATGCACACACACCTTGTATTTATACATTTCTTATTACTGTGATATAACTACTTCTTTTTACATTTTTAATTAACTAAATATAGTTGATTTTAAGAACTGCAGATTCGTAGGACCCATACCGGCATCCGAGATATTTTCAATTCTGATAAACCAAGGTTAGGCATAACTTCTGTCTTAAAATGAGCAACTTTTTCTTCAATGTGACGAGATGTTACACAATTTCTCCATTCTTCAAAGGAAGGTAATTTCTATATATGTGTAAAGATAAATGAAAAAATAAAAATAACAGATAGTTTGCAATAACTATTAAATAAATTAACTTTAATGATACCAAAAAACAGTTTTAAAAATTAAAAGTATATTAATCTGTAAATGTATGACAAAATAAGAAAATGAAAAATCACTTTCTTTTATTCAGTCCTCCAAAATAAATTAAAAGTGTCTCTTTCAATATATTACTGATTTATTGTTATGTTTGTAATATACAAACCTTAACATTTAAGACTGAAACCAGCTCTACAAACTTTCTATAGGTATTTATTAAGTTTTCCTCATTAATATCACTTTTCTTTTCTTTTAGTCGCTCTTCATAATGTTCATGCAGTCTGGATTAAAAAAATTAAAAAATGTATGTAAAGCCAAAACTGCTATATGTTTTATAGTGTTTTAAAAAGTTTCTAAATTTATTTTATATATGTTTGTATATGTACATATATATATACATAAAATAAATTTAGGAACTTTACATTTTTGTGAATGTGTGAAAATTATTGATAAAAAGGATATATAAAATATATTAAAAAAAAAATCCAAAACAAACCAAAATAAATTTATAATCTTTTGCTACAAGTAACAGTTTTTGCAAACATTGCTTACTTTTTTTCTTTTGTTTTCATATCACGTTCAGTAATCCAATTTTTAAACTGAAAACAAAATCAATATAAATCAAGCTACGTAACAGTTAATGAACAACAAAAAGAAGATATCAGATAAATGAAAATAAAACTGTATTTTTAAAATATCTACATTATTTTAGTTTTAAATTTTTAATCCAAATTAAAATACTTGAATATTATGAGTAAACAAAAACTACTCTGATATCCATTTAAAAAATACAACTTACACGAGAATTACTTATTTAACTATTACCGTATTCTCATTCTCAAATTCTGCTTTGTTTTCTTTTATCTCTTTCATTGTCTGTGCAAGCTCCTTGAAGGCATCACTGAATTTGAAGTAATCACCTGGCTACAGACAAAAGAAACAAACAATTAAGTGCTCCATTATGTTTTTATATTTAGTTCATTATCATAATAAACACTTATACTTCAGAAAACATTAATACAACTTAAAATATTTAACAACCAACAAAAATTACATTCATAATAATATATGTGCTGAGTTACAAAATCCACTGTCCTTGTGTATCAAGATATCTTGCTGCAAGCAGATTGACACAGACATGTCAGGTCTCTTTCCTATGGTTGTTTTTGTAGCTGTTGCTTAGGCTTGTTATGCGTATTCCCAGCAATAACTTAAATAAGCATTAGGATCAAAATAATGGATCTCTGTCTTGTTTGTTAGTTTTAAATAAATATTTCTGAGAATGTACTGTTATTCAAATATGAGACTAAGGTTATATCAGTTTTGATTTTTTCAGTTTATATATTAACAGTACTGATTCTCCTTCCACTATACAATTATATGTGCTTTGGAACTGACTGATTCAGTAATATCATTTCACTTTAATTCTGACACTTGCTTTTTAAATCATTATTAATCACAGGCAATATCTACAACACTAAAATGCTATATAAATGTTACCTCTTTTATGTAATGCTTTTCTCCTACATCCTGCCTTTCAAATTTGTCTGCCTGTCCTGCCACCTCCTCATTTATTATTTCACTGAGCTTTCCTTCTTCTTCATACAGTTTCCTTTCAATTAGATCACCAGCCTTTAAAATAACAAAAGTTAATGAACAACTCATGAATCAAAAATGGTTTTCTTTTTCCACTTTTAGCTCTTTTTATTATTTCCATTATTTTAAATTACTCTGATCTCATAACTGCTAGTAGAATATTCACACTAAACTTTAATTATCTCAGCATATTAATATAACAGAATATGCTACATGCTAAATGAACACATAACATTATATACCAGTGTATATATACTTACCAACTGCTTTGCTTTACTCCAGCGTTTTTCTACATTTAGTTCATCTTGATCATCCTGAATCTTTTTTTCATTTATTTTGCTGTAAATATCACTGATGCCATCCGCAAAAAGGGTCTGAGGAATTTCAGCCTAAAAGTATTGTATAATAATAAAATATAATTTTCAATACTTAATTTATTTTATTTATATGTGAATTTAAAAAATGAAAATAATAACTGTCATAGGGATCTGATTAAATGAAAATAATAAAAATAAATTAAACACATAAAATAGGAGTATAAAAATTTGTTAAAAACTTGAAACTGAAATATCAGATGCTTCCATGAAATAAAATAATAGAGCATGAATATAAATAACCAGTAAAGGTTTATTCAGCATTCAGTGATAACAAATTAAGATACAGTATATTTAATTTCAAAGATTTTTTGCCAACTGAAACTAATTTCTAATAAAAAAAAGAGAAAAAAAACAAAAAGAAAAAAGAAATAAAAGAAAATAAATAAAAAATGTATATACAGCACATTCATATGTTTGAACATTTACCCTATAATTGGTTAAACCACTCTCATATAAGGTTTTCCATCCATCAAATCTTCCTTTAATACTTTCTTTGGTTTCTTTGTCCATTGATAAACCGTGTTCAAATACCATTTCTTCTTCCATTTTATCCTGGGAATAATGGAAATAAATGCATGGCAATTATTATTCTGCTGTTGAAACTGCTTGATTTAATCTGAATTTTAAGTGAAAAAAGGAAATGCAATGGGCATTTGATTATTTTTAATTATTTATCATTATTATTATGTACTTCATAAATGAATTCATATGTTCAAGACATTTTGCTATTCATTATTTTATAAAACTTAAATTATTTGTATTTAATTATATTCACCTTTGGGGATGTCCATTTGCTTGGCGGATAGGCAGGAATTGGCTCATGCATCAGCCAATATTCAGAATTATCAAAATTCCATTTTTTTGCTTTGGAATTTTCATTCTGGCGATGCATCTCAGAATTCTCCTCTTGTTTTTTCTGATCATTAAACATTTGAGGCAGTTCACTGTGAATATGTTTTTCTTTAAACATATGGAAGGAATCTGCATTTTGGACTTGTTTTGGTTCAGACTGTTTTACTTTATTCAGATTTTCATCATTTTCCATTTCAATCTTGAAAAAAAAAAAAAAAGAAGAAGAAAGAAAATTATAGATTACAAACAAATGAAAAGATAAAAATTAACAAAAGAAAATAATCTCATTGTATCCTGTATAAGTAGAATATCACATTAAATACTTAAGAAGAAACATTAATTATAAACAACAATAAAGCTTTACCTCTTTCAGAGTTAGTTCCTGTGCTCGGCGAATAAAATCACAACATTTTGCTCTCTCTGTCTGTTTATTGGGTAAAGAAAAATATGCTGATTAAAATTAAAACATGTTTTCCTCCTGTTGATAAACTAAACTAAAGTTTTCACCTGCAATGAAATAATATTAATACTTGACATTATATGATGACCAGCACATATCAACTTTTGATTAGATCTGTAATTTAGACCTGTAGCTTAAATTTGTAGGAAATGACACCGGGCAAAAATGTCTAATAAATGAAGTAATATTAAATATATTATAGTGTTTACCTTAAGTATAAGTAATAAATTTTACTATCAAAATAAATTATTGAAAACTATGTTAATAACAAACAAATGTATATAAAGAAAATGATACTTACAAACATTTGTGAAATGTAACATTCCTTGTTCACATTATAGTCACTTCTGGCTTTCCACTCTTCATGCACAGGGAATCCAAAATATTCTTTTTCTGTGACAGAATGTGAAATACTTGTTACAAACACATCTACAGATACAGTTTATCAATTCAAAACTGCTTTTTGCTCTTATGCTTAACATCATAGAATGTTAAAATATATATAATGAATAATATATTTTATTTTAGTAAATTAAACTGTTTAATTATTCAAAACAGTTTGTTGTTATGTAAATACATCATATATATATATACTGAGTGTAGAAGAAACAAAATACAAGCAAATGTTACTTACAAATATAACATTACTTACTGTCAACAGATCCATTATCTCCTGATGTTTCAGGCATCTTAATATCCTGAAAATATTTCAAGGTCTCTGTTCAAACTTTAATATAATTTTTATAAAGTATAACAGCTTAAAATTAAAGTAAAGAAGCATTTATTTTACTAACATGTGGTAATCACTTTAAATAGTTATTTATTTAATTATTCTTCTAATACATCTTTACACAAATAAAACCATACAAGAACAGCAGTTATAAGCAGTTTAATAAATGACAGAATAAAAAGCATCTATCTTGTACACTTTTTATTTATTTTTACCTCTGAACTAGAAGACAGTGATGCATCTGAGATATCTCTTGCTGCAAAAAAAAAATATAATAATAATAATAATAACATTTCTTCATAGCAGTCTGAAGTATTTATTCAAATAAATTAATAAACTTATTAATAAAATAAATAATCAAATATATAAATGAAAACTAAATATAGCAATTGCCATCAACATATTTCTTTATTTATATGCAAGTTAAATAACAAATATGTTTTGTAAAAAAGGTTATTTGTTAAAAGATTAAGCCATCAGATTATTTAAATTTCTAAATATAAAAAGAAGATATTTTTTAAATTAGTAATAATACTATTCATAAACATTTTTCACCATCAGACTCAAGGAAATTGGTATCACCTTCCTCCTGAAAAATATAAAATATGTCATAAACAAATTGTGTTCTGTAAATTAGAAAATATTTGAAATATATTTCAGAATATATATTTTTTAAAAGTGACTACTTTTCTAAAGATTAAAAAATGCAATGTTGTTACAAAACAAATTTATATAGAACTTATTTTATTCTACAGGTATATTACTAAACTGACATAATGTTTATGTAATTAATGTCTAAAATTATTATTTATTTAACTAATTACACTTACATTTCTGTTTTTTGGCGCATCTTCAGGATTTATGCCTTTTGCAGTATGAAGCAGTTCTCTAAAAACAAAGTCAAATAAATTTAATATAACCATATTTTTATTTATTATTATTAGTAGTAGTAATGTTATTATTATTATTAATAATATTATAATTTAAACTAAAAAAAAAGGTTTTCTTCTAATTTGATAAAGAGAAGAAATATTCAAAATGGTTACTTCCCATGAGGATTACATTCCACTGATGCTATAAGCACAGTCATATTCTGATGTCCCTTTTAAAGCCTTTTTGGGGGGCCTAGCTAACTGAGGCAGTAGTATTCTTTTCTTACATTCTTTTTTTAACAGTTGATTCAGATATTAACTGGATCATAGACCACAAACTAGAAAAAGACACATGGGAAAATCTCCTTATTTAAAGTTTATATATATGGTTATTTTGCTTACTAGTTAGTCCAAGATTGACAATTTGTACAACAGTTCAAATTAAATATGGCAACCAAAAATGTCTGAGTTCCCTTTATGCCCCGAGCACGTGTTAATTCTGCTTAATGGTTAAATTAGAACTATCCTTCCATCAAAAGATGATTACTTAATTATTAAATTAATTGTCAGCATACTTAAACATAAAAAGATTAATGGAAAGAACACACAACAAACAATTCTCTTAATTATTTCGTAAACAAAGTAAATTATTTAAAATCAAATAAAGAACGGAAGAAAGAAAATATTAATGATAAAGACGTTTGCAAACATATTTTATGAATTACATTTTATGTAGGATTTATCAGAATAGATAACCAAAATTCTATAAAATCACTAAATTGATACATTATTCACATTATATTTGTTTTAAATACATTTACTGTGATGTGTTTTTAATTATAAGGTTGTCAGACACAATGAGAAACAGAAACCTATAGAAAATATGACTACAGTATTACTTAATGTATGTTAGTAACTAGATGTTTTAGTTATTAATTTTAAATTATAAAATAAAAAGAAAGAAGAACTGTATTGTTTATTTAATTTCTTCATTTTCAAATTATATATCTGCAATTAAAATTTCTTAACAGATTAACACTAAGAATAGATGAAATGACATTCGTTACAATGGCGTTACCTGTCCACATGTCGTTTTGACTGATTTCGATATTTTCGTCGTGGTTTCTGTTTCATTTCTTCTTCTCTATTGGTAAATACATCTGGAGTAGATACACATGGGTATTTTGTTAGGATATTCCCTTCCAGAAATTTAAAATTTGCATTCATAGTTAGCGCAATAAAAACTTCGTCGGCCTTTATTGCTATCACTATGGAAATATGTATGATAAGGGAGACAACTAGCTCAGTGTTGGTTTCATGATTGTATTACAGCGGTTGCAAAAAATAATCCCTTCGTACATGTGTTTTGGATGTCAAATTAGAAAACAGTTTGATTTACTTAATAATACTAGTTTTAAGAGCCTTTGAACATATGAGTCAGAGCACAGATTATCTAAAACATAACGGTTTCTAGTTGTTTCTGTGTAATTCATACGCAAATACCCAGCATTCATCTATTTTTCTGTACTCGTATAAGTCACGACACTCAATAGAGAGCATCGCTGTAAGTTTATATAATAATAATAATAAAATAATGAATACAAAATATCAGAACAAACTTTTATGTAATTAAAAAAAAGTTAAAACGACTTGGGTGCAAATACTTTATATTATATTATATTATATTGTATTATATTATATTATATTGTGACTTGTATTAAACAGCTAACATTGGAGGATGTATAATATCTTCTAATTGATCAAAATAAACAAAGCCAACAAAAAACTATATGAAATTAGGAAATAACAGAACGTCATAAGAACCAAATTAGTAACATATAAATAAATGAAATAAACATTCGCACACGTACATACACAAATAGTCATTATGCAGTAGATGATGGAAATAAATAAGAGAGAAACAGAAAAACTGATAGATATTCTAAATGACGACGACGATGGTGATAATGATGATGATAAAATACATCACAAAAAGAAAAATGCATAAAGAAATAAATGAAATAAAAATAGACTAAAAATTATTTTATTTATTTATTATTACAACAACAACAACAATTAGTTTTACTACTACTAAAACTACTACCACTACTACAATTATTATTATTATTATTATTATTATTATTATTATTGTTATTGTTGTTGTTGTTGTTATTATTATTATTATTATTATTATTATTATTATTATTATTATTATTATTATTATCATCAATGTTATGTGTGTATGTATGTTTGTAAGTATATATATATATATTAAAGTTATTTTCTGGAGGCTGGGTTCATTGTTTGTGTTATTTTTTCTGTGATGAGCGTTCTGCTATAAAATTACTTTCATCTACAACATTATCAGATAAAACATTCATGCCATCATTTTCTCAAACGTTAATATCAAATATTAACACTTAGCTGAAGATGCTGAAACACTTGCCAAAATGATTTTTCCCTCAGTTACCTGTGAACGTCTTCCTTGACTGAATATATTTCTTTAATAATATTGAGCATTCATAAATATTTCAAAGGCATGGATTATTGATTATAAGTTCTGAATCTAGAAAAGGCAGTTTTCTTATAATAGTATGTTAATAATTCTTAATAATATTAACTTCTGAAAGAAACGATCTATAATAGTAGGGTTTCGTGTAAAAAAAACATCGTTGTGCATGTATGCATATGGGTTTACCAGTGTTTATGTGTGTCTATATGTATGAGGGTCTATGTGTATAAGTGTTTGTATGTGTGTATGTATGTGTATACGTGTTTGTGTGCATATGAATACATGTGTTCGGGTGTCTATATGTATATGTGAATGTAAGTATGTATGCATGTGTGTTTGTATGTGTATACGCATTTGTGTGTATATTTTTATGAATGTGTATGTGAATACGTGTTTTATATGTATGAGTGTGTACATATATACGTGTTTGTGTTTATTTATATGTATGAATGTTAATGTATGAATGTATACGTGGTTTGTGTATGTCTATGAGTGTATATGTGTATAAGTGTTTTTATGTACGTATGTATCTGTATACATGTTTGTGAGGGTGTATATGAATGAGTTTGTATGTGTATGAGTTTATGAATATGAATGTATGTGTATACGTGTTTGTGTTTGCATGTGTATGAATATGTATACGTGTTTTGTGTGTATGTGTATGAACGTGTATGTGTACACGTGTTTGTGTGTATATGTGTATTTATGTGTGTATCGTGGCACTGAAAATGGATTCATTTTCATTTTTATCAGCTGGCTGTAGAAGGCATCTTAAAAATAATCTCTGCAGAAATCTCTATTAAATGTTGAGAGAAAATGTTTTTCACTTTCTAACTAATTCGGAGCCTCCACTAAGAAATCAAATCGGTCTATAATAATTAAATAAGTTCAGTGTAAGTGAACCATCTGATTTAATTTCCGACATGGAGATCTCGGTCTGCACCAGTGATGCACACTGACTACTTAATAATTTGTTTAATAATAACATTTTTGCTCTTCCAATACTCTAGTCAAAATTGCATTTTATTACTCTTAAAATGTTCCTACATACGAAACGTATACATATATACTTACACAAAAAAAAAAAAGCCTAAAAATAAAACAACAACAAAAAACATATTTGACGACCGAATATTTCTTAATATACCGTTCTGTATATCGTCACATCAAACTGTGTATGACATTTTCTCCTCCATCCTCTTTCTTTCTTTTTTTTTTTTTTTTTTTCTAAAAAGATAAAGGCTCATACCGTAAAATCTATTAGTCAAATTTTATCGTGCTATTTTGAAGTATTCGAGTTAGGCCATGTTCGCCTAAAACACTCACATAATTGTATCAACTGCCTGATTATGCAGAAGAAAACTTCGAGTCAAATGTATTTCGACTTATGTGCACTTTGAATTGCAGCCAAAAGCACGTCCAGCTGATTTCTTTGGTGATTCGCTTGTCAAATATTCAAAACATTTTCTTCTTCAGCTTTTTTTTTTAACATAATAGTAATAATAAACTCCCACCCCCAAAAAAAAAAAAAAAAAAAAAAAAAAACTATTACACAATTACTTCTTAATAAACACCTTGCCCCCTTAATATAGCTTTTAATTATGGCTGCATATGAAGTATGCTCGGGAAGAAGCCACCAGCCATTTCACAGCTTTTAACTGAATTTCTAATTTTTTTTTCTTAAAATAACTCAAAATTAACGCGCCGCGGGAAATACGGTAATGGTTTCCTCGATAACACGTGTAATTGGCGAATGCTTTATCTCAAGTGAAGACATTTAGTAGGATTCTGTTTTCGCGCCAAAGTTTACTGCTGGGCAGACGAATGTCAGGTTTTTATATCACCAGTGATACTTTTTTATTTTTTATTTTTATTTTTATTATTTTTTTTTTATATTTTGTTCAATAGAAATGCTTTTAAATCTGCTAACATGGTAATTTTCTCCTGCTTGTTTTCATGTGAGAACAAAATGCACTGTGGGTTGAGATTAATGCCATTAATAAAATCTGATGAAATAGCTGTTTTATTAATTTTGTATTTCGGGCACAACGTAGGGTCTAAACTAGGGTTTCATTAAGAAAACGAAAAACAGGGGCACCCTCACCGAATAACTTTCCAAACGATGGTTCAGTTACTAAGAAAAATGTCGATCGAAAATATTAAGGGTGTCGTTCACCCCGCATATATGTCCAGAAACAAAATACAAAACAGATTAGATTGTGATGAATTAACACACGGCCCTTTTTTGATGTCGTTAACTTTCTTCATGATATGGAAATAATGTTCGTGCGAACATGGAACAAAACACCATGATGTACTAGAATCAATATAAAAAATTAGTTCTACTGTTCATGTTGATATGAAAAGATTTGTCCGATGACGCTTTCTAATTCTGCTACTTATGACCTGTAATTATCACATAAGCGAATTCCTGTTTATGAGAAAATGTAACCATTTCGTTGATTAGCAAATATTAAAAATATCTAATAGTCTGAATAAATTATCCTCTTTATCACGAATATTTTAATATCGAAATAATCTAAACAAAAATCGGACGTTTCTTTCAATGACTAAATCTACAAAATTAAAATATTCGAGTTAAGGATTTGTGTATGTGTGCGCATGTGCTTAGTAGTGTATTATCATGGATAGTAAAAGATAAAATTAATATTAAGTTTTGTTCGTGTTAATTATAGATTGTTAATCACAAAGGCAGGTAGATAATAAGATAGAATGAATAATAAATGAATGCTTAACGACACCTCAACAAATAAAAATATATTAGCATATTTCGACGGACGGACTTAGCTGTCAAACATACAGATAAAGATACATACGTATACACATACACACGCATACATTAACACATACACACATTCACACACATACGTACACATACATGCGCACGTACGTATGTGCATACCCACTCATACATACACTCAAATATACAAATATATACATAATATGCCGCGTACACACACACACACACACATATATATATATATACACACACGTACATACATACATACAAAAACATACATGTGTACGTAATTACATACATCACAGACAGTTGCACATATATACACATACATAATGTGTAAAGCAGCCAAGCATGCAAATACACATAAACACACAGACACATATATCGACATAAATGCACAGTATAGATAAAAAGTCTTACAGCATATATCGACATAAAACATTATTTTGTATCACCACTGATAATTTGTGGGATAACCTAATGTTGTTGAAATGATTCGAATAGGCTGAGCAAGAATAGTAACTTTACTTGAAAACTTCAACCTGGATACGATATCGTACCACTTGGAGTACACAGGAAACAACAGTGTAGAGCTAAACCTGCAAAAAGCTAACTGGCCTTTTGTAGCCTGATGTATATTTATTTTTCGTTCCTTGTTTTGAAACAGTACGAAGTTTTAACTATCTCGAGCATAAACACAGGTAGATACACTGATATATATAGCTGAAATACACGAAGAAGAAAGCTTTGCAAAAAGATACATTTGCAAAAGTGACGGAATATTTGTAACGTACTTTTTGTGGATTATTTTTCCTCCGATGTTGATCGTGAAGCGAGAGAAAGAGGTAAGTTTATATACTGTCAACTCACTCATGTGGCCGAATGTGGGTCATTCCTCTTGTTCAGTGGTGTGTAGTAGGATTTAGCTTTACATTTACCAAACAGATGCTTTTATTTATATCGGTGGTAATTAGAATCTCTAAATACGTTTTTTTCTATTCATTGTTCAGTAACGAAAGAAACAGTGATTGATGGCAAACATGTATTGATTCTGTTAATTAAATAGACATCTACAGAATTTGAAAAAAATAATTTATAACAGCATCTGCAGTAAGAACATATGTATTTTCGGATAAAAATTCTGTTGAAATACTAAGAGAGTTGGCGCTATTTAGGGACTGACGGATATTTCTATTATTTTTGCTATTTGTTTAGAAGAAGCAGTACGATAAGTTATAATTAGCAACATAATTTGAAAAATATTATCCATTATCATCTTTTGTTGGCGGATTTCGTTGTGGCGGTGTGCATATGTCACTTTCGTAGTTGTTGTTGTCCTTCTTCTTCTTCTTCTTTTTATTATTATTATTAGTATTATTATTATTATTATTATTATTAGGGTTTTGTTTTAAATTTCAAAATATTATTTCGAATACGGGTAAAGATATTTTATGACGAAACTCATTTCATCGTGAAGGTTATTATCTGCAACAACAGTTACATCTTTCTTCCTTCTAAAACGCGTGTCTGCACGTTCCTACCACATAGAGAGCCTGTCTGACATGGAAAACAAAAACACATCAGTATTATTGTTGTTATTCTTTAGTCTGTGAAAGAAGCAGTTCTGCAAGTTTATGACTAGTAATGTACATCGAGATTTTATTACCTACCTCCTACAGAGCTTCTTTCGCAGTCTCTCACAATGTTACACTGATGTAGGAAATATGCATTATGTAATTTTAAACCTCTTCTTCTGTGCCACTGATGTAGAAAATATTTATTATGTAATCCTAAACCTTATCTTAGAAGCAGAGCACAGCAGGTAACATAACATTTAGATCTCGCAGTCTGTGTTACAGATTTACACTTGCTAAATTACAATTCGGTTATAAACCATTCTACGCTTGATTCCGCATGAATTGGTTTGTTGTTCTGATATTCGTAATCATGTTGTTAATAGAATATTCTGTTAGTTGATCTGTAGTTCTAGCTTGAATTGAATTACTGTAACTAAGATAATGATATTTTAAGATTATAATGGTTAATTTGTTATGAATCTTAATATTTACGCTGAATATATTTTAACCGTAGTGATGGTCGATGTAATAGTAACAACAGTTACAATATATAATGATATCAACGTTATCAACAACGTATCCATAAAAAAAAAGTACTGATAAAAGTAATAATATCTTCTGTATAAATTACAATGCCTATACTTATGTCTCTATATAAATATAAATATAAATAAAAATATACTATGATGTTTACGCGAAGAAAAATAAAAGACAGTCATATTTATAATAACAAATTAGTGAAAAAGAAGCTATTATACCATGTTACAACAGACTCTAAAACATGTTCCCATCATTTTATAAGCACTGGTTATTGCACAGGCCTGAGACACAGGTAGCTGGATCAATTCCCTTTCGGGCATTCATTTTGTATTTTCACATTCCAGCCAGTTCCTTAACGAATCATTTTCTAAGACGAGGCTATATATTTTCTCATGAGCGGGAATTTGCATATAAAATATTCACTGCACAGTTTAAAGTAGCTTTAGCTGTTTTCTTATTTTTGAAATGTGATTACATTTCTGTAAAACAAAAATAAAAAACGATATTTAGGCATTCACGGGCAAGGTGGTTTTCTTTAAACTTGAAACTTTTGTACAACTAGTCTGTCAAAAGAAAAAAAAATCTGAATAGTTCTGTTTTTTCCCCCCAGATTCGTCTGTTCTTTCGATTTTTTTTTTTTTTTTTTTTTTTTTTTTTTTTTTTTTAAGATACACTTCGTGGATATTGATTTGAATTCAACAAAAAATACTGTAATCTGATCAAATATGTTTGGAGTTTTCTAATTTAACAAAAAACGTGTGTCGATAAATAAACTTTAAAGATTAATTTGAAGTTTGTATTTAATGGACAGAAACACATTCACATCTAAGCTGAAACTATTAAATAAATCTACCGGCATACATACAGAAAGACACGTTCAAACATACATGCACACAGAAATACAAATCTCTCTCTCTCTCTCTCTCTCTCTCTCTCTCTCTCTCTCTCTCTCTCTCTCTCTCTCTCTCTCTCTCTCTCTCTCTCACACACACACACACACACACACACACTCCCTCTCTCTCTCTCACACACACACACATGCCCACACACATGCACACACACACTCACATACACAATCTTGCAATATAAAATTCATAATCTTTTGAAAACTATATTTTAATGAATTTATTTACTATTATGACTTTTATAACATTCTGACTATAAAATTATTTACAATAAAAGTTTCGTTTCCGTAATTTGCCTTCTAAAAAAGAAGAAGCAGAAGGAAAAAAATATAAAAAAGTAGAATAAAGTATGAATTCGAACCTATAACTTCTCCTAACATTCATTATTTTGTGGAAATAACTGAATTAAAATTGTCCTAAATCACAACATCTCTGTTATTATGTGAAATGGTTTTAAGCGGCATCAGCTAATGCAGCTCTGAGAGTCGGCTGTGATGTGTATAATCTTTAGAGGAAGCAGCTTGGTATTCACTGAAGTAGTCCCGGATACCAGCCCCAGGGTAATTACATCTGACATCTGTAATGTCCTGCTGAGGCGTTCTTTCTCTGTGTACGAATTAGTCTGTGACTGTCTGTCAGTTTGTCTGTCCTACCATCCGTTCATTAAATTTCTGCAAAATATTTTTATAAAATTAAAATTGTATACAATTGTATACAGCTTTTTATATAGGCCTATATAAAAATCTGATGTTCTACATGTCTATCGATAGACTAATTATTTTAAATCTGTGTTATTTTATATTTGTATATCAATATTTGTCAGTTAGGTTTCAGTATTTATCTGTCTATCTGTTCATCTGTCTATCTCTTTATCTCTCTATTTATAAATCTCCCTCTCTATATCACATTATCTATCCATCACCCATCTTTCGATTTATTTGTGTGTGTTTGTGTGTGTATATGTGTGTGTGTGTGTGTGTATAATTACATCAGCTGTGTATAGGTAGTTATTAAAAATCGTGTGATTGAGAAAAGTTTGAATAAAATTTCTCACACGTTGTCATTTTCAGTTGCACTCTGATGTCGTATACAATTAATTCTGTTTCAGTGGAGTGAAAGAGAATTCCGAGTAGCATGCGCTTCATTTCAGTAATTTAGCGAACTCTTCATTATGTTTTGAATTTGCTTTACAACAGCGTGTAACATTCGAAAAGAAACTCTTTTTATTTATTTCACTTGATTACTCAGTATCTTCCCAGGCAGTAATTGTCTCTATTGTCATTAGAATAATAATTACTCATTTGAAACAGGCATAGATCTACCAACAGTTCAGGCAAGTCTGTCAAGGGCATGAAATCCAGGGTGTGTCTTATTTATTTTAGAAGTTTAGTGTAAAAGTGGGTAAGAACGTGTTCTGTGCTTACACAGACTAGTGATTCTGGTTTTGAGGTGAGATAGCACAATCTACCATTCCTACGTAATAGCTACATGAAGATGGGTATTAAATAGAAAGTTAAAAAGTTTGATCTAAAGACGCAATATTTTCCAAACTCAAGCTATATAATATTATACTTATGGAGGGATGGAGGGAACGAGGGAGAGGGAACGAGGGAGAGGGAGTGAAAGAAGAGACAGGGAAAGAGAGAGAGAGAGAGATAGAGATGGCAGGAGAGAATCCGATGCAGCAATGCAAGGATTGAACTTTTTCGATTAGCAGGAAAGCATCTTCTGTATGGGCAAAAAGAAAATATCACAGACTCAGATAAAGTGATCGTTATGCATTGGCTGTGTGACGTGGGTAGAACCTGTAATCTGCTGCTTCCGAGAACTGCGTTTTAATCAGAGAGCGCTCCACATCGATATCTGGAGAATAATAATTACAGCTGATAACGCATGCTGTTTTATTCATCAGCAAAACAGCAACAATAAAATGATACAGAAAGATATTTTCAGTTTTCAGATACTTTAATAAACCCAAACTATTTCTTCTATTTCTTTCTTATTTTTGACTTATTTGTTTAATTCAATTTGTTTTACCTAGATTCATGATATAATTTGCTGTATACTTTAACACAGATACGACTTATTTAGTTTCTAACAACATATGCATCATGTCACATTTAAAAATAAACAAGATTTGTTTTTGTTTACCCTGCACTCTCGTTTTCTAATAAGTAACTGTGCTATGTATTTTGAAACATATTGGAAACATATGCTAAAGTAACATTTGAAAACATCTTTATTGTAAACATATGTTTTTCATAATCATCGAGTAAATATTTTTGAAATCATTACTGGAAACATACATTTATAATATCAAGAGTAACTGAGTTATATGTCAGTAGTAATGTGCACTAGTTACTGTGTAGAAACTTTCATTATTCGATGCTATATATAACTGGCTTAACAAATGCAATAGTACTTCCTTTCCTCTGAAATCGCGTATAAAAACTCCCTTGTTACTCATTGATAACAGTTGTTGCAGCAAGTTTCCCCTCTCAGGTCATCACAGTAAAAAAAAGAAATATATATATATATATATTTGACATCTAATAGTTATTAGTGCTAAGACTCTGTCCTTAAACAACTGTTCTTATGTTACGTTAACGAAAAAATGTTTTAATTAACTATACACGCTGCACTTTTTTTTAAAGGGTATATCACATAATACACATTTTTTGTCACAATACAGATAATGAGAGAGGAAATCAGTTTACACAAAGGCAATGAACTGTTCTTCATCGATTGGCAGTCAGGAATCCTTTAATGAACGTTCTCAGGAATATCACGATCTTTAATAAAATTATCGAGCGGAGCTGGCTGGAACGGGAAAAGATCAGTTGGGCGCGGGTTTGAATCGAAATAAACAAGATCTGAGATGTAAAGAAACATCCCAAATTTAATGGATTCACCTCGTATTCTATTTTCCTCTTTATAATAACCTGTTTCGTTTCTTCCCACGTTTTAAAAAAAAATTATTATTATTTTATTTTTGCTCCTTCATACATTTACCCAGGTACCATTCAGTCTGCGTATCTGTTACCATCTCCACCAGAGAGGAACAAAGAAGCAAGATTAGAAGAAAACTAACTCATCGAATTAACGATAACATTTACACTTATTTCGAGACGTGATCAGACAGGCTGATTCATAATCTACAGCACAGAAGAGATCACGAATCCGACACTCCTGTTCTTACAATCAATACCATACTGGTTATAATTATAACCTTATGAAAATCAACACTGCCCAGGCACGAAAGCAATTTAGAGACTGTATGAAGGAACATTTTGACTGTTTACAAGATAAATAACATAAAGTATTAACAACTACAGATCTGAAGTATTATAAACTAATATTAACAATAGACCTGAAATATCACTGACGCGCCTAATTACTTTTGACGAATGACTCGAAGCTCAGTTAAAATAATACTTATATCTTTAAAATAGCAAACGAACAAACTCTAACGACAAAATTTGAGGGATATTCTTGTAAAAGGTTTTATTAAAGTGGTCCTTTAACAGAAAACAGAAATCATTTATATTTAAAAAAATACAAATTTAATACTGTAATATCGTTCAGTATATTCAGTCGAAGGATCAATCGTCCTTGCCATTTCTTTGGGCTAATTTCCGTTCCAAACAGGGTTCATTGCTTTATCAAAGACAGTCATATGTACTGATTAAAGGAATAGATTCCTTGCTGGTGATCTATTTAGCAGGTTTACTCTCTCATTACCGGTAATTTATCTGTGAAGAAATGATAGGGCTGAACCTTGTTTGGTCACTGGATTCGTTCTATGTGATTCCAATGGAGTGTTTCTCATTCCAACTGGTTCTCCACAAATGATTTATCAATGGCTTTGGTATTTATTTTAATTTATGTTCTTCATATCTATGGAATGTGCATTTATAAAATACTTTTATGCTAATCGAAGACAAAATCTTGTTGTACTGAAGCGAGTAACTGTTTATATTCATTAAAGTTCTCATTAAATACTCATTTGTTCATATTGGAACATAATAGACAAAAATATATACTCGTGTGCATGGTATATTTTAATCTTTTTGCAAACACTCAAATATCTCTTACAACGAAACATACATTCATTGTGTCATCTGTCTTTCTAGAATATCCTTTAACTGCGGGATTCTTGAAATTCCCTCCATCTCCATTTTCAGAGACAAGCTCAGCTTACAAAATAACAAGTATGAAGAATTCAAGAGCGCAGAACATATTTTTGGATCACAAGAGGAAAAAACATCCTGTGACAGGCAACTAAGAACGCGATTTAGACGTGTTTTCTTCTTAAAAAAGGAAATATATAATGGCATTTCTTGTACGTACGTACGTTCAGTATTTTACTGATAAAGCAAACAAGACGAAAGAGAAAAGAACAGAAAAACTGAAGTAAAATGATAATGATCCTGTTTACTGTAGCCATTTAGCAGCTGATAGTAACAAGTTTGCAGCACATATAGTTTATTTTATGTTTATCAAATTGTGTCGTATAAATGATCATACTCTCTACTTATCTAACCCCGAATATAAAACATCGCTTAAAAATAAACGATCTGCTATCGGAACCATCACTAACGATTATCTTATCCATAATTA
>CM022679.1:15873341-15943341 GCA_012295275.1 Chrysomallon squamiferum
TGGAAATTAGTACCAGATTCCTGATTTAACCGGATAACTGAATGCCGGATAAAGGATGATCAGTCTGAAGAACTGTTTGAAATAACATGTAACAATCTAAACACACTGGTCAGAACTACACAGATAAATGTGTTATAGAAATTGTGGCTAAAATTTAGATGTAAAAAGAAGTAAATAAAACAATTTAAAAATGGACTTAATAAAAAAAAAGGTCATTACATTTATAACACTTTCTCTCACACAAGAACAAAAAATAATTAAAAAAAAAATGAATTCCATCAGTCTGAGATACAGTGTTAAATTACAACATCCATCTTTGACGATATCGTTAAGCTTCATCTTCAGTAGGACTACCTTTCTCCCTAGACGAATTTAACACAACGAAGATTTTTGATATCAGTCTGATTGCAGTTATCATAACAATAAGAAAAATAACAACTTGTTAAAACAAATATTAAAAATCAGAGAGTTATATACCCAGCTGGGAAAATTCAAGACAGAGACTTGTGAGTTAGATCTAATTTTTCCATATTTCAGATGCCATCATGACTAATACCGACAGAGATTGATATCTTTATGTGCAAGCAAGATTTAAAAAGACAAATTTTCTTTCAGCTCCTAATTACTAGGTGCGACCGCTCGGGGTTACGTGTAATTCGGAGAGGGAAAAATCAGGCTCTAAATAATCTGAATTTGGAAGAATTCTTATTTTGAAATTCATTTATTACCATTAAGTGCCAATGTCACGTACTTCAGTTTTATGAAATTTCTGTCTGTAGGCAAAATAAAAATGTAATATGTATGTCTGGGTGCATGGATGGATGCATGAAGGGTGATGGATAATGGATTCATGTATGTAGATAGGTGGGTAGGTAGGTATGCATATATGCGTGTATGCGTGCATGTGCATATGTGTGTTTGTATGGATGGATGGATATATGGATGTGTGTGTATATATGTATATTCGTTTATTTGTGTGATATGTTGGTTTATAATGTAATAGATATATGGATGGAAGTATTATAATAAATGCATTTGTTTCTGGGCTAATAGTTTTTCTGTACAGTGTGTTTGCTATGGACAGTTTGAAATCTAGGTTACGCCACCAAGTCAACTGAAGAGAACCGTGTTGCGACTATCCATCACAATCAGTTTGTAATGTAATTTTGTCAAAAAAGATTGATTAGAAATGTCTAATAAAACTTTTATTAATACTGAAATATTGATCATTAGATTGTCCTCTTGCATGCTGAATAAACATTTGTGATCTGATGATATTTAACTGATACTATTTGAAAACAGACTGCGGAATTAAACAGTTTTAATGAATACATCTCAGCTGTTCTATATCTCAGATGGAGGTCAATAAACAATGATATACCAACGAACTGTAACGTCAGTGTAACTAGAACAGCTAGTTATGTTAAAAACTGGCAGATCAGAAGGTTTTTGTGGTGATAAGCATATTAAGTACTAATTAGGACTGTAAACTGTTGTGTAAGTTGTAAGTACTAAGACGACACGAAACAGGCCCTGTGTTCACAAGATTAAGTAATTACTTGAACACGTACATTTTATTCCTGATAACGAAAACGATACACGTGTTAACGATGACTCAGTTCCTATAAATAATTCTCAACTGTATTATTGTAAAATAATATTATCAAAGACTGTCTACATATTTCCAATATCAATAAACGAATATAATGCATTTAGTAATATTGAATACAAATATTCATTCATGTCTGATAAATGCAACTAGAATCAAATCTTTAAAAAAAAATATTAGACAAAAATATATTTTGCTTTAATAAAGTGGCGAATTCGAATCTTGCGCTATCCTCTCTGATGAAATGAAATTCTTGCAGCTATAGACTGAAATGTATTGAGATTATATTGCAGAAAATTAAATTTCTTGTTTCTATCGTTCAGATGAAACTAATTTTAGATATTGCATTTTTGTTACATTACTTCCTAGTCCTGTTGGCTTTTCTACCTAGACACCGAGATTCAGAATGATAAATGAGTTTTTAGAAGATGTAACTTTCTGACAAAGTTTTCTCCATTTTGTCAATGTTGACTAAAAAAAAAAAAAAAAAAAAAGAATTAAAGTCGCTTTAGGTATGTTAGAGAGAGAGAGAGAGAGAGAGAGAGAGAGAGAGAGAGAGAGAGAGAGAGAGAGAGAGAGAGAGAGAGAGAGAGAGAGAGAGAGAGAGAGAGAGAGAGAGAGAGAGAGATTTATATTTCTCTGTGTATGTATGTTTTAACGTGTCTTTCTATATGAAAGCCGGGAGATTTATTTAATATTTTAAGCTTAGTTGTGAATGTGTCTGGTGTTTTGTGGTGTTTTTTGTTTTTTATTTTTTTATTTAATTTAATTGTTTTTTTATTTTTTTATTTAATTCAATTGTTTTTCATTTTACAGAAACATAATCACATTTAAAAAATAAACGTTTAATTTAATAATACTAGGAAACAGCTAAAGTTAACTAACAATAAATAAATCTGTTTGTCAATATTTTCTTTGAGCCCCAAAGCTGTAAAAACACAGAAACAAACCAAACCCAGCAACCAAAAATAAAATCAAAAACAAAACAACAACTAATAACAGCCACAGTGTGTGTGTGTGTGCGTGTGTGTGTGTGTGTGTGTGTGTGTGTGTGTGTGTGTGTGTGTGTGTGTGTGTGTGTGTGTGACAAAACATAAATTCAAGAATATTTAAATAAAAATAACAATATTGTCGTCTTTATTTTAAATTACGTTTCTGAAACAGTATCCTGAACACGAATTAAACTCACTGGCTTATGTGTCAAACTAAATACAATTAATTAGATTTTGGCTTGAAGCTAGCAGTCGGTTACAACTATAACATCACTAGTATAACATATTAATAATTATCTCTTATGAAAATAGAATACATTCTAGTAACATGTAGTAGGGTAGGATATATAAAAATATGAAATATTGCGATACAATAAAATACCGTACAGTACTATAAAATATTATACAGTTCCAGTGTGTTCGATATTTTACAGTTCGATGCGATCATCCGATGCAATGCAAAGCAATGTGATTTCAGGCAGTGCAATACAATACCTTTCGTTATTTGATGTTATTATAAAATCCAGTGAAATAATATTTTAAAAAAAATAGTAAAATAAAATAATATTATTATCTGATAACATTAAATAAAAAAAACCCTATCATTTCTTTTTTAATTTTAATAAAATAAAATGAAAATACGGTAACATAAGAAAGAAGAAAGAGAAAAATAAAGACGAGTTAAGCTGACAGAGGAAAAGATATAAAGTTCGCGTGAGATATAAATAAAGAAATAAAGAGAAGTTACAGATGGAGGGAAAGAACATAAAGAACTGATGAGAGAAAAAAAAAAACAGAACGAGAGATAATTATATAGGATGAAAGTGGAAGAGGAAGAGAAATTTCAAATAAAGAAAAGAAACAAATCATAAAGACTGACAGAAAACACTCGAGAGAAAAAGAGAGTCAGAGATAGATGGAGATGGAAGAGAAAGAGGGGGAGAGGGGATAGAGAGAAACAAATCTGTGCTCCGAACAGGAGGCGGTGTGCGGTGATTGCCCTTTACCCCACCGAACCCGCAACTTTACGATACTTAATCTGAAGCACAAGACTTCTTGATTACATAACAATGTCCTTTAGCTATTTGTTATCGCCGAAATTTTGCCATGTATTATTTTTCTTGTGAAGTGTTTTTCAGTTTACTTTTTCTACCCAGTGAGAACGTGTTGACAATTATTTTGTTGTTTGATGTTGTAACTGGCCTTTCTCTTCCCTTTTTTAAAATAAAAAAAATTCCTGATAATATGTGTGTGTTTGTGGCTTTCAGTACTGGTTGATGTTTTTATACAGTTTCATAAAAAACTGTTTTTCTTATTAGTGAATTAACAACAAATAATCATTACAATAATATGTTCAAAAGAAAAAGGGAGACATTTCTGTTCACCTACGTATGTGTGATAGGCAAAAACATACACAATGTTATATCTGAGAGAGAGACGGGGGAGAGAGAGAGAGACGGGGAGAGAGAGAGAGAGAGAGAGAGAGAGAGAGAGAGAGAGAGAGAGAGAGAGAGAGAGAGAGAGAGAGAGAGAGAGAGAGAGAGAGAGAGAGAGAGAGAGAGAGAGAGAGAGAGATAACATTTCAGATTTGCGCAGAGTTAATAACATGCTACTTGGAATCTGCCATTCACAGACATGTTCAAGTATTTAACGTTCTCTTCACAACAACCTGTTAGCCGTAACTGATTGATCAAGCCGTCAAATCTAAACTCTGCAGAAGGAAATGAAACAACGACTGGAAAGTGACAGTGTTTTCAAACAGACTGATTTTCAATTAATGTTGTTCGTGGATCAGAAAAACTGTAGAGAGATAGAAGAAGATGCGGATGCCATGTTTAAATGAATTCCTTTGTGTACACATAAGCCTGCTCCTGGCATGTTGATCAGAACACATAACTATAAGTAACGTTTAGTGTATCTGAAGATGACAGATGCGTTGTTTATTTGCCCCTTTTGCTAATGGCTAATTAATGATGAGAAATTATTTTACGTTATAACGGACGCATAAACCTAAACAAGATTTTTTTTAAAAGAATGCAGTTTAGTAACAACGGAAAAATAATAACATGTTTCATGTGGCTCTCATAGAATGTGTCCAACAAAAATTTATTTATTTATTTATTTATTTTATGTAAATAGTGACATGAAACATAAATAACCCACAGCCTCCGAACGATGACCAATGTTATCGACTAGTTTTATTTCATCTCAACTTTCTGCATTTTAGTGTGAATTAATGTTTTAACGTACTTCCGTGAGAGAAGTCGTAAAGTACATCTGACTTCCCCCTGACTTCCCTAAAGGACTCTGCCTGAGACAGGAATGTTAACTAGTCTAGAAATTAGCCCTCACTTGTAGCGTGTCAGTATAGATTTTTGTTTCTCAATAAGATGCCACACTCTAATGACTCTAGTTTGGTCCTGCTGATGTGAGCTTTGAATGGTCGAGGGTTCTTATACACTCTCTGTAATCCCAGAAGCTTATTTTTGAACATTTAATATTAAGCTGTAGTTTCTAAAGGCAAATAAAATATGCCGTTTGTAGTGTCAACAGTAAATGCAACGAAACGAAAAAGAAAAAGAAAAAAAAATGTTCGCGTGAAAATGTAGAATTATGTTATACTTGTAAACTGAACTGCATCAGAAAGGCTGATCTGTCGTTTGCCAGCTCTAGCTTTTTGGTGGAAAAGGGTTATATAATTTTTGTTAAAAATTTATGAACGGTCTGAGTAATTTTGAAAAAGGAAAAAAGAACATGAAAATAAAACTGATTGTTATTGTTAAATTAAAATTTAAAAATTTGGTTGTCTACTCGTTCGTGAAAAAGAAATGGATACATGCATTTACATATCTGTCAATTTTTCTGTGTCTCTGTCTAACATTCTTTCCACCTCTCTGTTTGTCACGAGATCGTTTTAACTCTTTCAGACTCGGAATAATAATCAGGCAGATATTAATCTTTAAGGAAATAAATACATGTGTATATTCAAGTAATGAGCAATCTTAATCAGTTATTTGTAATCCAGCTAGATACTGTTTCATTATTTTCTTGTTTTAATTAATATAGTGTTACTTTCCCTTTCCCTTTAACTCGCTATGGTCGTGACCTATTTCCAAATGCTCCAGTTAGTACAGATGAACTTTACTTATGGACGAGTGAACAGATTTTTAAATTGGACACTTTTAGAATATAAGCTTGATTAAATCCGGATGATTTCAGTGTACCGAGAGATAAAGAAATTTTTCACTTTCGTGAAACATAAACTTTTTTGTTTAGGCAGAACTGTGTGTTCTTTCTTGTGTAATCTCTCTCTCTCTCTCTCTCTCTCTCTCTCTCTCTCTCTCTCTCTCTCTCTCTCTCTCTCTCTCTCTCTCTCTCTCTCTCTCTCTCTCTCTCTCTCTTTCTACATGTGTGTGTGTGTGTGTGTGTGTTTGAAAAACAGTGAGTCTGTTCTTGTTAATGTAAAGACCTGATATCGCCCATGGGAACTAAGACACGTGTACAATTATTAAATCATAACTAATGTGCACAGAACGGCTTCTCTCATTCCTAGCTGTTCTACAGTAATGTGTTTTTGCACATATTATGGACAGTTATTTATGTATCATGAAAACAATAAAAATAAAGATCACAAACCCACACACACACACACACACACAAGCACAGATCCAAACACCCATTCTCTCTCACTCTCTTTCTATCTCTGTCTCTGTCTCTCTCTCATACAGACATGATATATACATGTAGAAATATAAGTAAGATCACGAAAAGCAAAAATAACTGAAATCAGTAATAACAATAGCAGCTACTGCAGCGTCAAACCATCAACACGTATAATAATAATAATAATAATAATAATAATAATAATAATAATAATAATAATAACAATAATAATTTACTGATACCATATTTTTGCCGTAAAAATTTATTTATTCTATGTTCATATGCAATGTATTGGCTATATTAATTAATTAATAATTATTAATTAGTTAATTTATTTACTTATTTATCTTTATATTTTTATATATATAGTCGTGACAATGGCGTTGGCTGATTACAGATACGATCGCATTTAACCACAAATACACGCACACACGCTTCCAGACGAATACAAACTCATTCTAGATGTTGCAGCCCTAATTCGATGATGGTCAACTTTTCATATTCAAAGTTACGTCCACCAATAGGCTGCCGTCCATTTTCAGAAATCTTGATTCCGCTTCTTGTCACACAAATTAAGTTGAAAGAGTGACTAACAATCTGTGAGTTCCGAGTCCTTCATCCAGAGTTTAGATGTTCACATCCTATTTCCCACTGTCTCGTTTACGAATGTATTTATGTCGCTATACTTATACAACTAAATGTAACTGATCTCCAAAAACAGGAAACATGTTTCCTTCCTAGTAGTAGAAACATGGTTTCGGAAACGATTCTCCGGCGTCCGGAACAGTTGCGTAAAATATCGGCACTTCATATGTCTTTAAGTGTGTCAAGAAGATTACGATTTTTAAACCAATCAGACTGGGGTACGATCTTTATACACATCCTTATACATCTCTCTTCCCTAGTGTCCATCAGTCCATCAGTCTTCCTTTCATCAGTCGATCCATCAGTTTGTCCTAATGTCCTTTCGTTCGAACTGTTTTATTCCATTCTGAATTGTACGAAACTGTTAAGCTTTCCGTCTTTGTTAAAATTATCAAACTAGCATCTTACTTTTATTATTAATGCTGCAACTACTATTACTACTACTACTACTACTACTACTTCTGTTATTACAACTACTACTAATTTTATTGTTATAATTATTGTTACTGCTGCTGCTGCTACTACTGTAATATCATTTTAAGGTATTATATTAGTTTATGATAAAGTCAGCCTCTATCAGCAATGTTAATTATATAATAAAAAATTAGGTTAAATTAATTGCAATAAATTATTTTGGTAAATGATATCATTGCTACTGATTCTTGACAAATGAAATATTTAGTAACCGGAAAAAAACAACATACTTATGTCATGTACATTATGTGTATATTTATATATTTAGAATATGTTTGTGTGAATGTGTATATGCATGTATGTATATATATATATGTGTGTGTGTGTGTGTGTACGTGTGTGTGTGTGTGTCTCTGTGTGTATATATCCACGAAGAACATGTATTTTTTGAAGGTTTAAAAACAGCAAACTGCACATATAACATTTACATATAGCTACCTTAATTATATTTTGATCCGCTTTATACAAACCAAAAAGCAGTATATTCAATAATACCCTATTTTTTCTAAATAAATCACAAGCACGTTTTATTGTATGAAATAATGAGTTTTCTAATGACTTTTCAATAACAGATTAAGAAAAACTGAATGTAACATGAGAAATAATTAGTAAAGTAACACGTATGTTGATAGGAATTATGATTACATACATTCTTTTCACACTCCCCGTCAGACAGCATTTAGGAAAACAGTCAGATTAATCACAAAGGTACACGTTTACTTCAAACTGTCATACACAATTGCTGTGTTATAAATAATCAGTCTTTTTTGCAGTGTGAAAAATACAAAGCTAACAGACAGTTTAGAGAATCGTAGAGATTTTTCCTTATTTTTTTAAGAATATTGTTTTATTATCGTTGACGCTGCTGGTTTTGTTGGTGTTAACTGTTGTTGTTTTTTTTGTGTTTTTTTCAAAGCAACGGTGCAAATGTAAAGAAAAGAAAATATTGTGAGTTTTGACTATAATATTATATGACTGAATGATTATAGGAAATACATTTTGATGTTTATATATATATATATATATATATTAATGATATTATTAGGCCTAATGAAGAGGCTTTTTTAACTGCTAATTTTAATCAAATCTCATTAGTATCAGAAAAACTGATACAAAAAGCTGATAATTACAATTAAAAAAGTGTATAATAATAATAATAATAATAATAATAATAATAATAATAATAAATTTTGTTATTTTAAAACGTATGTCTAAGTTCAATAGCAATAATTTATACATAAGATTAAAAATATATTTCACTTGCTCTCCCGTTAGTCGCGCATAGATCGTTATGTTCAGCTATCAGCTATAAGTAATGCCCCTGTATGAATTCTTAGCAGATTTGTCTCAAGCGTTTTATTTTCGTCGATAAAGCATCATTTTTCAATGCAAATGAATATTTATGATGTACAATTAATCATTCTGATTTGCACGTATTTTGTTTCTTGTCATGTAAAACGTTTGACGATATTTAGAGTTAGTACGGTATTGGCTATAGTGATGCGTTCATTCGTGTCGGGAAGTAAGTTAATATGTATCGTTGTACGAAGACAAGTTTTTAATGTTGTTTATATCTCGATGTCTTTGTTCGAGCGCTGGTCATGTCTATATTTCACACGAGAGCTGACAAACAAAACAAACTTTTGAAAATAATATACATCTGAGAGTAGTACGGACGTATGAGAAGAAAGAAATATTCTTTGGAGAAAGGTCAGTATTTGAAAATGTTTACTGTTTATTCACATGTATTATTAAAATTAAGGTCTAAGGGCTGTGAAAACGTGGAGACTGCTGTTACTGTGATAACGTTCAAGATGATATCAGTTTTATACTCTGTGCTCCGAACAGGAGGCGGTGTGCGGTGATTGCCCTTTACCCCCACCGAACCCGCAACTTTACGATACTTAATCTGAAGCACAAGACTTTTGATTACATAACAATGTCCTTTAGCTATTTGTTATCGCCGAAATCTTTCGATGTATTATTTTTCTTGTGAAGTGTTTTTCAGTTTACTTTTTCTACTCAGTGAGAACGTGTTGACAATTATTTTGTTGTTGTTTGTTGTTGTTACTGGCCTTTCTCTTTCCTTTAAAAAAAAAAATTCCTGATAATATGTGTGTGTTTGTGGCTTTCAGTACTGGTTGATGTTTTTATACAGTTTCATAAAAAACAGTTTTTCTTATTAGTGCATTAACAACAAATAATCAAAAGAAAAGGGGAGATATTTTTGTTTATCTGTGTATATGTGATATGCAAAAACATACACAGTGTTATATCTCAGGAGAGAGAGAGACAGAGAGAGAGAGAGAGAGAGAGAGAGAGAGAGAGAGAGAGAGAGAGAGAGAGAGAGAGAGAGAGAGAGAGAGAGAGAGAGAGAGAGAGATATTTCAAATCAGTTCTCTTTATAATACTACAGTTATCACATTATGTGAATTACGTAACAGCAGACTGTGGAAGTGGTTTGAATAGACGAGCAGAAAACGAAACGAGATTTAATCTTCTGTTTATCTTGCCTCTCTGAGTGCTTGTGTGAGCGCCAGAGAGATAATTAATTTATTAACCACATGGAAAGAGGAAAAACTTTACGCAATCATTTCTTTGTCTTCTTTACTATTATTATTATGTTTCTTAACAAGCAGCTCGTTAAGACCGAATAGATTTTTTTTTTCTACGAGAAAAAAAGCAGCTGTTGTTTTTTTACTACATCGGAAAATAAAGAAAAGATATTTAAGTTTAACGGTTCGTTATGAAGTTCCTTCATCAAGCGACTGTAAGAGGGGAATTAAAGGAATAGTCATGCCAGTTATCAGCTTATACTTTAAAAATTATGTAAGCAATGAATATGAACAATAACTAATAATTATATGACCGCATAAAATAAATTAAAGTGTAACAACGACACATTTAACAAAATGACATAAAGAACCGTAAAAGATTATTTTTAATTCCTGGAAGCCCCATTAGGAGCAGTCTATAAAGCTCATGCATAATGAACTTTTGATTGTAAGTATGTATTTTATAAAAAGATATATCTTTACAAATATCTTTTATTAAATATATCATGCATAAAAAATAATATGTATCTATGAATTTAGGTGTGGTGATTTTTGTTTTGATACTAAATTTATGTACAAAACAAATTACTTATACCTCAGTAAATACTTCATGATTGCTATTTCTGATATCATCCGTCTTGCATCATAGATCCCTGAGATAAATGTCTACACCAAATAACAAATAATTTACTTTTCTGTATGAATTATAATGATCTTTTCGGATCTGATGATTTATGATTTTTTTTTTTATTCTGCCAGGTATATTATGAGAATTTTAATGCTAATTTAAAAAAAAAAAAAAAAATTGAATTTGACTTTCAAAATCTATTATGAATAGTTTGTTTCTGTATAATGATTAATATATCGCTTTATGTATTTTTCAGTTTTCTTTTCCTTTATTTTTTTAAAATATTAATTAAGATACATACATACATACATACATACATACATACATACATACATACATACATACACATACATACATACACACCCACACATACAAGCACACATATATACATACACACATACAGATACACATATATGTGCACTGATATTATAAGCTGTCGTTATGTACATTTTCTTTTCCTCTCTCTTTTTCCTTATCCTTTAATTTAGAATAATAAAACAATAACAACAAGTGCACAGTAGATTACTATAGACTATACAAAATATATTGTATTTGTGTTATTTTGTTAGATTATTTTTTCTCGTTTCAGTATACAATGCATATATATTATATGCACATAATGGAGAGAAATCGAATGTCCATTTCCTGTTATTCAAAGATTAACGTAGCCATCTGTTACCTTCATTTGTCTGCTTCGGCAGTTCAGTGTATTTCTGTATATTAAGCAGTTTTAAAAATCAGGTTTTATAACTATGTTAGGTCGTTTTCTTCGAGAACTGTGAGTGTAATATTAATAAATTACTAGACTTTTTTTTTGTATCTTTTAATCACTACATTTATGTATGTATGCACGTATGTATATAAGTGTATGTGTATGTGTGTATGTGTGTATGTATGTATATATGTTTGTCTGTGTGTGTGTATGTATGTATGTATGTTTGTATGTATGTATGTAGGTAGGTAGGTAGGTAAATATGTGTACGTATATATATTTATATGCACTTATGTGTGTGCATTTATGTATGTGTGTATGTGTTTGTGTATTTATGGATGTGTATGTATATCGGTTTATGTGCGCTTGTGTATCTGTGTGTGTGCATGCGTGTGCGTGTGTGTGCGTGTGTGTGTGTCTCTGTGTGTGAATCAGTAAAGCTATAAAGCTATAAATGTTATGTCATTTTAAGCCAAATAATTTTAAGTTTTCACTGTAAATTATAAAATGAAAAATTATTTTGTAAATATTGATTTATCTATAATTTTAGCACTTTTTTTAATAAAGGCGTCAGTGTACATTTACTTCGTCATGTTTTTCAGCCGTTAAATAATGGACGTTTTTCTGTCAATAATTCATTAGTTAGCAAACCCCGATTTTGTATCTTTCTGATATAACATCTTTATCATATTGGCATATATATGGTTATAATGTTCTGTATTTACAAATTAATACAATTTACAGACACATTAATGTAAGATATATAAATTACCAGAACTTGAAGTTTTTATACCCTTTTATCATGACTATTTCAAAATGTGTTGCACATCATTAAGTATTTGATGAAACAATTACAACTGATCTCACTTTGATTAAACACCTTTTTATCACGACATCATTAACATATTTGCGTCTAACAACGACGTTATTCAGCCAGTACTAAATTAGCATAATAATTAAACAATTATTAATATCGCGCCGAATTTATTGCTTCACTGGTGAAACACAGCAGCAACAACAACAGTAGCAGTAGTAGAAATCTAGTAGAAGTGGTTGTAGTAATAGTAGTTGTAGTAGCAGTAGTAGTAATATTAGTAATGGTAGTAGCAGTAGGAGTAGTAGTAGTATCAGTAGCAGCAGTAGTAGTAGCAGCAGTAGCAGCAGTAGTAGCAGTCGTACTAGTAATAGTGCTAGTAGTAGTATGAGTAGTGGTAACAACAATTTCCGTTTTGGTGAACCAAGCCTTAATATAATACAAAAATAACATAAACAAAAAAGTAAATATAGAAAATTGTATTAAATTTATTTTAAAGTCGGTTTCTGGTAATTCATATTTCTGAAAACTGGATGTATATATATATATATTTAGTTTTATTTCTAACTGTAATAGATGTTTCAAAAATAACTATTACTACTACTCTATCTACTATTACAATTGCTATTATAACGACTAATATTACTACTTCTAATAATAATAATAATAACAGAGGTACGTTTTTATAACAGTTTTATTTTTATTTTTTTTATCAGATATTCAGCTTGCTTTATGATTAACATATATTTATTAAACTATACTGACTGTTATGAACAAAAACGTTAATTAATATTTCTCCATACAGCAATGTAGGTATTACAATTCCCCTATCTAATATCCTTCAAATTGTGGTTTTCGTGAAATATTTGTTGTTGACGGAGCTGAAATTTCATCCCTGCGGTAGAAACATGCTCTCGAATTCTCCTGGGATACCTTTACAATCAATAACAGCGTCTTCACTAATGTATAAATGAAATTAACGAAACTCGACATTGAGAATTAATACAAGATTAGCCACATGAAACGACGGGTTTTGCGTGTTGAGAAGTTACGGATAACAGCTTAGTGCACGATGTGTGTTCATTTGAAAACTGTCTCATTAAAGCGAATAAAGACTTGGAGTAGACGCGCCGTGTTGCGTCTACTTGGGAGATCATGGAAGCGTCCTGAGCGTATTCGATACTTCAGCATACACAGGATATTCCGCATTTGTCAGTCCCGTGTATTGCATTTCTCCTACAGTTTGATTTGACTGATTTTATTTATTTATTTATTTAACTTAATTTTATTTTCTTTTATTTTTTTATATAATGAAACACATTTTTGTTTTTATTGTTATATCAGTCGTAATATTAATGCATTTGCCTTCAGTCCCATTGTGAGTTATGACTGGCTGTATTTCTTTTGTTCTTTCTTATTTTCTACCAAAAATCAGAAATGTGCAATAAAAATTGGCGGACCCAAATTATTTGCCTTGGATTTGAATTAAACACACTGCAATTTTAATTCTTCTTCTTTGTCTTTTTAATTATTATGGAAAAGCGACATTTCGCGTCTTAAAAGACCCGATTTAGAAGACGTTTATGCTAAGTCATTACGTGATTACAGTTATGAAATAATTTTGGTATTTACAATCTTTATTTTCGTTACTAACATCTGAGATTAATACAGATATGTTACGAGATACGCTGAAATAAAAGCTCTCTTTTATTTTCATCCACAGCATCTCATATTTAATGTATACCGTTTCATGGATCACTTAATATACTCCACGACATAGATTATTTTTTAATCTCTCCGGTATTTAAACAAAAAGAACTTTTAAATAATTTGTGACATCGTGAAAGAGAACGTCTTTTTCTGATCGATCAGTGGGGAGACGTGAATTCACTGTATTTTGTTTTTATTATTATTATTTTTTCAATGTTTTGTTTCTACGTTTCTGTGCTGTCTGTTAATAATATATTGTTAAGTTTGTGGTGAACATTTTTCGATCGTGTTGAAACCAGTGACGGGTTGATGGTTTCTCTCATACACGCCTCTCTGCTGAGGGCAGGAAACTTTTGTCGCCTGTGTGGGCGAAACTTATAGGTAGATTTGAACATTAATTAAATCGCAGCGAGCAGCTAACCTCTCCCACAACGATGTGAGAACGGCGATATCCAGTTATGTCATCAATATGTCAGTATCTCTATGTTGATGTCTAAAAGGTATCAGGGGACAGACTAGATTTAACAGTTTGTCACCATTGTCTTCTATTGATTTCTGCTCATATCTGATTAGTCTTCTTCCAGGAGGGACGAGCTGGGTGTCTATCATAAAGTTCTATCTGACGGTCTGCTTACATATGCTGGGCAAATGAAATTCTCGTGTTATATGCGAGTGTGCGTTCGTTAACAGATATAATGTATTTCTGTGAATTGCACTGTGGAAGATATTAATATTTCTTTGACATCACATAGTCACAGCAAACGACGTATCAATCGTGAGTTTTAAAACATATTTAATCTGACTGTCTTTCTTTCTGTTTTTCTGTCTGTCTGTCTTAAAATTTGTTTTATTTGTCTGTTCTCTGTAATATATACTGATACTCTCACCTTTTTTTGTTCTTAATCTTTGTATATTTGTATACCGTCTGACTTTCTACGCATCCATCCTCCATTTATACTTTTGACTCTGTCTGCCTATATTTATCCATTTTATATATTTGTATTATAATCATTCATTCATCCATCCAGTCAGCTATCGATATATGCATTCATCCATCTATCCATCCATCCATCCATCCATCCATTTATTGTTTTGCCGTGGAAATGAACTACTGTAGTGATGTATAATTATATTTGTAATGGATATTCGGTTTTGTACAAACTATTCACAGAAAAAGTCAGTCTGACATTTAATACATACTGAAGTTGTGGCAGACCGTATTGACGTAATAACAATAATTCTTTCTGTATCAGAGACACCGATATTTATTATTCATTCACATGAAAGAATAAATTAATTATTTTTTAACGAAGAGTCAAAACATTTTATTATTTATTCTCCTTTATTTATATATTTTACTATTATTATTATTTTTTTTATAATCATGATGTAAAAGAAGTGATATCATCCGTTATTGATCAGCTATTAATATTTTATGTTTTAAACAGTAAAGCATTTATCACGATCTTTGAAAGGCCAGTCCAATATCACTAACTTGAAAAACAAATAGTTTATGTATGTATGTATGTTTGTAAGTATGTATATAATTGTATGTGTTTGAATGTATGTGTATGTGTGTAATATTTATGCATTTATACGTGTCTATGTAAATGTATATGTATGCGTCTACGAATGTATGTATGTGTGTGTATGTGTGCGTGTGTGCATATGTGTCTGTGCCTGTATATATGTGTATGTGTGTGTGTGTGTGTGTGCGCACTGGAGGGGGTATTTTTGAAGTGCTTGATAGCAGAGATTTTATTAAACATGTTGGTGCATGTTTTTGTTTCGTTCTAGGCCGTGAAAAAGTGTCTAAATTCAATTTTGTTTGTCAAATCAGCCATTTGTTTCCTTCTCGTTATGAATGTTGAATCTGCAGCCATATTCTCGCGATACTCGGAGTAGACGAAACATGTTCAGTGTAATCGAAACTAGTGAGGTGGGCGTAGCCAATATATTAGAGGGAAGTGTATAACTTTTAATTATATAACAATTTTATTTTTATTTTATTTTTAACTGATTTCATAAAAAAATAATAATAATTTGAATCAAAAGTAAAAAGTCATGCAGGCTTATAAAATTATTTCATACTGACTTCCCACACTGAAAGGAAATGACATGCCGTGACCTCAGATAAACTAATCATGATGCATGGGTCAGAACGGTATATGTCCCAGCCCTTGCTCTGGGTACTGAAATCTGATTCTTGTTTCAACTGGAAGTGAAGAATATGTGTTGAATGAACAGCATATTATTAATATGATGTAAAAATAGTAATCTCTGCCCTTCCAAACAAGAACAAAATAAGATTCTGTAGTTTTTATTGATAAATACATTGCTATAAAGATTAATGAATCGTTAAAGAATATTAACAGGAAGCAAATCAGAAAAATGAAAATGAGTTATGGTTCTGTGTAAGGAATGATTATAAATGGGTCTTTACTATATTCGATCAATACGCTAATGTCAGAAAAAGAGAGAAAAAGAAAGTCATATGGTTCTGACGGTTTTTCGATAACACTGTAATGACTGATTCCTCGAAGGTTATTCAAACTTGTTGTTTTTGGTGGGTTGTTTTTTCTCTTCATATCAGTGCGTTTTAAGGACTTTTCTAAATAGAGATTTGCTTTAGAATAACTGATAAAAAATATGATACTGGGTTTTCCGATTCCTTATTCGAGATGGGAGAAAAGTTCTCTGTCACTCATCACTGTTATAAAAATATGCCCTATGTGATTGTGCAACAACATGTTATTCATCACTGTTATAAAAATATGCCCTATGTTATTGTGCAACAACATGTTACTCATTACTGTTATAAAAATATGCCCTATGTTATTGTGCGACAACATGTTACTCATTAGAGTTATAAAAATATGCCCTATGTTATTGTGCAACAACATGTTACTCATTAGAGTTATAAAAATATGCCCTATGTTATTGTGCGACAACATGTTACTCATTAGAGTTATAAAAATATGCCCTATGTTATTGTGCAACAACATGTTACTCATTAGAGTTATAAAAATATGCCCTATGTTATTGTGCGACAACATGTTACTCATTAGAGTTATAAAAATATGCCCTATGTTATTTGCGACAAAATTAGAGTTATAAAAATATGCCCTATGTTATTGTGCGACAACATGTTACTCATTACTGTTATAAAAATATGCCCTATGTTATTGTGCGACAACATGTTACTCATTAGAGTTATAAAAATATGCCCTATGTTATTGTGCGACAACATGTTACTCATTAAAGTATGCTGAGTTAGAAAATGACGCAAGCAGATACACATATCCATTGACAGTTATAAAGAGAGATAGAAATAAAAAGTGCTTAATTTAATTTTATCTTTTTCCACGAACTAATAAACTGTTGACTTTTAAAAAATGAACGAAAGTCTTGCTCCTAAACACTATTAGTATATTCTGTTATTATCTAAGGATTGTTTATATCGAACAGTCAATGAAACCACCAGCATCGCCTCTAACAAACCAATATAGGATAATCACCAAAAAGTGAAATGACTTAGTACGTGCAGTGAAAATGACTGACCGTACAATTTGTCATATCTCCAACAACACATTACACTCCATGGAAATGTATGGAATATTATAGCAGTTTGAAAATTAGATTTTCGTAGGAAATGTATGGAATATTATAGCAGTTTGAAAATATACTTACGTAGGAAATGTATGGAATATTATAGCAGTTTGAAAATTAGATTTTCGTAGGAAATGTATGGAATATTATAGCAGTTTGAAAAATATACTTACGTAGGAAATATATGGAATATTATAGTAGTTTGAAAAGTATACTTACATAGGAAATGTATGGAATATTATAGTAGTTTGAAAATTAGACTTACGTAGGAAATGTATGGAATATTATAGTAGTTTGAAAATTAGACCATTAATTTCTAAAACACTACAGCGACTCATGGAAGACTGTAATTAATCCGCTTGTTGCACAGTGACGAGTTCATTAATTAAGAAACTGTCGTTGTGTGGATCATAACGACCGAAAGAATAGATTATTGAAAGCTTTTTAGAGACGCAGAACATGAGCGAATGAGACGACAAACAGCAAGATAGAGATAGTGTTTGTTTAATATACAACTGAAATATTTTAAAAATTAAAGAATATCGTCTATAAAGTTATCGCTTCTTCATTATTTTTATCTTCTTTTTTTTTGGCTGAATAAAACCTTTTGAGTCGATGACGGGAGAATAGATGATCAGTTTTAGTAATATAAGAAAATATTTACTTGTCATTTAGGTCTTAGGAGATAGGCTTAATTATACCTTTTTTTTTTTCTTTTTTTTCTATTGAATAATAATCCTCTTTTTTAAGAAATTGTTTTTACTTTTTTTTTTAGTAAATTACGTTACAGGCTTCATCACTGTATAGGCGAATAACTTTTCTTTAAGAATTTCAGTAAAAGAGTTCAGATACAATTGTTCTTTGCTGAACTGAATGAATAAAGAAAGACGATCTATACAGATATCCTTGACCATTTAAATACACATATCGTTTACCATATCATAATCTTCAAGTGACAGGAAAAAGAAGAGAGACCCTAAACTTCGACTGTGAAAGAAAATCAGATAATCCTCTCCTCGCTTTGACCAGATCATCTTCTAGACAAATCATGTTCGGGATCAACAGAGATTACTTGGTAATCGGAAAAACTTCATTATCCATCATTCAAGTTAGAAAAGTCCCGATGGTCTGCAGACAAGAAGAAGCAGACTTGAAACAGATGATATAAAGATCACGGTGAAACGGTTAATATAAAGGTCGCGGATCTTCACTCTGTCGATAAATATACGATCATTCAATTGTAGTCGGTATGAAGCAGATGTCGGATAGAGACTGCGCTGTAGCTAAGCAGACAGAAGTGTATTTGTAGCCGTCATAATTTGTAGCGTGATAATGTACAGTTATAATGCATAGTGATAATGTAGAGATATAATGTACAGTGGTAATGTACAGTGGTAATGTACAGTGGTAATGTATAGTGATAACACAGAGTGATAATGTACAGTGATAATGCATAGTGATAATGTAGAGATATAATGTACAGTGATAATGTACAGTGATAATGCATAGTGATAATGTAGAGATATAATGTACAGTGGTAATGTACAGTGGTAATGTATAGTGATAACACAGAGTGATAATGTACAGTGATAATGCATAGTGATAATGTAGAGATATAATGTACAGTGATAATGTACAGTGATAATGTGATAATGTAGAGATATAATGTACAGTGGTAATGTACAGTGGTAATGTATAGTGATAACACAGAGTGATAATGTACAGTGATAATGCATAGTGATAATGTAGAGATATAATGTACAGTGGTAATGTACAGTGGTAATGTACAGTGGTAATGTATAGTGATAACACAGAGTGATAATGTACAGTGGTAATGTACAGTGGTAATGTATAGTGATAACACAGAGTGATAATGTACAGTGATAATGCATAGTGATAACACAGAGTGATAATGTACAGTGATAATGCATAGTGATAATGTAGAGATATAATGTACAGTGGTAATGTACAGTGGTAATGTATAGTGATAACACAGAGTGATAATGTACAGTGATAATGCATAGTGATAATGTAGAGATATAATGTACAGTGGTAATGTACAGTGGTAATGTACAGTGGTAATGTATAGTGAGATAATGTACAGTGGTAATGTACAGTGGTAATGTATAGTGATAACACAGAGTGATAATGTACAGTGATAATGCATAGTGATAACACAGAGTGATAATGTACAGTGATAATGCATAGTGATAATGTAGAGATATAATGTACAGTGGTAATGTACAGTGGTAATGTATAGTGATAACACAGAGTGATAATGTACAGTGATAATGCATAGTGATAATGTAGAGATATAATGTGGTAATGTACAGTGGTAATGTACAGTGGTAATGTATAGTGATAACACAGAGTGATAATGTACAGTGGTAATGTACAGTGGTAATGTATAGTGATAACACAGAGTGATAATGTACAGTAATAATGCATAGTGATAATGTAGAGATATAATGTACAGTGGTAATGTACAGTGGTAATGTTTAGTGATAACACAGAGTGATAATGTACAGTAATAATGCATAGTGATAATGCAGAGATATAATGTACAGTGGTAATGTACAGTGGTAATGTATAGTGATAACACAGAGTGATAATATACAGTGATAATGCATAGTGATAATGTAGAGATATAATGTACAGTGGTAATGTACAGTGGTAATGTATAGTGATAACACAGAGTGATAGTGTACAGTGGTAATGTATAGTGATAACACAGAGTGATAATATACAGTAATAATGCATAGTGATAATGTAGAGATATAATGTACAGTGGTAATGTACAGAGATAATATATACGATCAATGCCTCTGGGTTTTTATCATTCCAGCCAGGATGTAATATCTGGTTTATCTAAGAGTTTCGTGTATATTTTTTCTTCATCTTGTAATGCAATCGTTTTATTTTTAAATATTTTTTGTATTTTAAAGAAGCATATCTAATACAAGTTACTGTTGCTATTATAATCAAAACGTCTCTTTCGTTCTTTCTTTCATTAATTTATTTAGATGACATATACTATTCAAGATTTTAAAGAAAAATAGTCATTCCAAACAACAGGCTGTTTGCAATGACATATGAATGAGAAAAATTAAAATAATAAAAAAAAAAAAAAAAAAAATTAAAATGAATAAAAAAACATTGCAATGACAAGAAAAGATTTCAAAATATTTTTGGAAAGCGAATCATAAAAGAAACAGGAAAGAGCAACCAGTCTGCTGTACTGTTTTAAAAAAATCTAGATGGTTATCTGTCGATTATTTATTTCTGTCTGTTATCTGTCGAAAAACTGTGTGGAAACTTTTTTGTTTTTTGGAATATTTATTTATTTATTTATATCAGAGATAACAAATGACTATTTTGTAATAATATACCTTTGTGCTTTGCAACTGAAGTCACCGATAAACAGATACGTTGTTTGTTTTTTTGTTTTTTTGAGAGGTTTTTTTAAAAGTTTTTTTTATTTTCACTAACTTTTTTCTTTCTTCATGGCAATCTATGGGAACGATGACATCAGTAGAAATGCGTTCTCTCACAAATCGTATCACATTACAGCTATGTTATTAAAACAAAAAACTCCGAAAGTAACTCAAAGAAACATTGCTTGTACTTGATAACGTCTTCATAATTCGTCTTTCTCTGAAATCGCGCCAATGAATGGAGACAACTGCACTTGGTGTTTGGCTTTGTGCAACCAAATACACAACAATGATAACGCTACGATTCCAGCATAATGCATTTCTCTCTGTACTTGAGGTAACTGATTCAGACAGCTTCTCGCGCTGGGTAAATTGGTTCATGTCGAATCATAAAGTTATTTAGTGCTGCAGCCTTCATCAAAGGTGATTTTAAGAAATCAAAGAATTTAAAAAACTAATTCTCGCTTTTATCGGGTTCAGTAATATCATTTTTAAAAAAGAAAACGAAACAGAAAGCGATAATGACAAAAACAAAAAACAAAAATAAATAAATACAGAAACAAAATAATAATAATAATAATAATAATAATAATAATAATAATAATAATAATAATAATAATAATAATAATAAAAATAAAAACACAGTTACCCAAACAATTAAAGCTAAAGTGTTATTTTCTGTTATTATAAAAATAGCATAATTATAACTGTTGCCGAACTTATTTTTTATTTATTATTATTATTACTATTATTATTTTTTTTTTTTTTTTAAAAGGCAGAATTGTAATGATTAATTTAACTTGAAGTATCTCACGTTTTTAGATAATTATGTAGCTGTTACTTTTGGGATTTCTTTCTGAGAAATCTTCCAAGAGTGACTGCAGTGTTAAGAAGCCACAATTATTTATAGGCAATTAGTCATTGGATAGGCAAAGCATTTAACTTTTAATTCGATTGGAACTTTAAAATGAGAGACATACTTAAATCGGGAAGATGGTTAATTCATGGAATTATTATTTTAGATTCTCACGTTAATTATGAATTTAAATAGACATTTAAATCCGTACACGCTGAATTAAAACATTTTTTTTTACACTTAACAAGTGAATGGAGTGTTTTGGTTACGTTATTAATACCCATCTCATTCTTTTTCATAATACTTTATTTATTTATTTATTTGTTTATTTAGTTATTTTTTTATTTATTTATTTATTTATTTATCTATTTATTTATCTATCTATAAAAATGTTTTAGAAAATAAAAACTCGTAGCTTTAGAATTAATTAAAGAAGTTTTAAAAAGTACTCTTTAGACACAGACCTTGAAGGAAATACTTTTGTTCAAACAATTCTTTCACGTTTCATGTTAATCATAAATTTAATAATACATTTTGTGACAGTCTGCACTCCAAAAGTTCGATGGAAAATAATCACTATAGAATTTCAGTTTATAGATCACTATAAACAATTCAAATAACAGGACATCGTTATGAAAGTATTCATAGCGTATAGATTTTGAATTCAAGGGTCGAATTTATTTTGGTGTCGGTATACACCGTAAAATGAGACTCATTCTATTAATCCAGTTTTTCTTTCTTTTTTGTATTTCTTTCTTTATTTCTTTATATAAAATAATAATAATAATAATAATAATAATAATAATAATAATAATAATAATAATAATAATAATCAACAATAACAACCACAGCATCACTTATAATAATGCATAATAATAATAATAATAAAAAATTATGCGGATTCCACATTCATACACTACATTACAGTTGTTTTTTAATTTTTTTCATTGACGTAAGCACAATTCCATCCAGTGGAATAATATCCCTTATTTCAGTGTGTTTGTTTGTGCGCCAAGCAATAGAAAATACCTGGGATTCATACCCTGTTGATCCAGGAACCTGTTGCTCGAAGTTCTACACAATAACAGCGGTCGATTCTTCACAGGAACCAATTAGCGTTGATCGATTGGTGTTTGGCTTGAAGAGTTCTTGGAAGAAATCGACATCAGCTCTGAAAATAAAGACCAGTGTTAACTAACGTGCTGGGTTCCAGTACAAGTTTTGTCGATGACTGGAGCAGTCTGTTTAGCGCTTTGTTCGTCCGCCGTGAGGGTAAGAATCTGTAATTCATTTAATGTTGCTGTGATTGTAAATCTTCAAACGAAATCGAGTTAAAAATGGAATTATGTTTTCTTCAGTAATATTAACTATGCAAGTAAATAAAATAAACAGAAAGTTGAAAAAGTAAATGAAGGTATGTTATTATTGTAGTTGTAATATTGTTGTTTTTTTTGTTGTTGTTGTTGTTGTTGTTGTTATTACTATAATATCATTTTTGTTGTTGTTGTCATGCAGAAATACGTTCTGTAAATACGTATATATTCATGAACTTAAACAGTCAAAAAGAAATATTTTTTCTTAATACATCTCTCTCTCTCTCTCTCTCTCTCTCTCTCTCTCTCTCTCTCTCTCTCTCTCTCTCTCTCTCTCTCTCTCTCAGCAAGTTACCACTTTATTAGTTAAATTTAAATTTCGTGAATTACATTTTTGTTCCTATATATCAGCTCATCCAATACATTTTGATAGTTGTTCACTATTTTCTATAAATTTATATTTGATGAATTTATTTACGTAATTTAACCTTCGTAGTTGTGTTGATCGGTTTTATTAATTTAGTTACACTTTTATTACATATTTATGTCAAGAAGTCTCTCTCTCTCTCTCTCTCTCTCTCTCTCTCTCTCTCTCTCTCTCTCTCTCTCTCTCTCTCTCTCTCTCTCTCTCTCTCTCTCTCTCTCTCTCTCTCTCTCTCTCTCTCTCTCTCTCTCTCTGTATGTGTTTGAACATGTATCTGTGTATCATGGGGATTTTATATATATATTATAAGATTATAAAAATAGAAATGTTAGTGATCTATGTGACTGTAAATCGGTTAATATACTCGTATACCCTTATCATTTTCAAATTTATGCTTTCATACATGTCTTCCTGGAATTAAAACTGTACAATCCTACACGTGTTAGTAACTCAAATCGGTTAAGATATATTCATAGCTTTTATATGCCAAATCGTAATAAAGTATACTACCTTAAATAGATAATGTATACTTATATAAAACCTTCACCATGACATATATATGTAAACTGTATCTCAGTGAAACTGAAATTATATAGCAATAAAACTGTTATCAATGCTTGCTGGTGTATTAATCGCTTCTTTGTGTTCCTACCTATTCTTGAAAATAAAATATACAACAACAAACTCTTAGCAAAAGTTATCAGGATAGGTAAAAAATTATTAATTACAAAAGAAAAACAAACCCACCATCAACGAAATGAACCAGTAGAGCAAACAAAAGTACAGACTTAAAGTTAGACAGATTTCACAGTCTGTTCAGTGCAGTTAAATATTGTAATTTATTTTATGTCTCTGAATATAGCGTATGTCTAGCCATTTTGACAGTAAGGTAAATAAAATACTACACTGAATAGAGAAAACTTCCATTTTAAATAATACATATCTGATTACTTGAAAGGATATATTTGCTGTAATACTCAAATTTACTTAGATATTGAAAAAAGAAAGAAAATGAATATCTTTCTCCATAGAAGTTCTACAATATTACATGACACATACACGCTCTCTCTCTCTCTCTCTCTCTCTCTCTCTCTCTCTCTCTCTCTCTCTCTCTCTCTCTCTCTCTCTCTCTCTCTCTCTCTCTCTCTCTCTCTCTCTCTCTCTCTGTATGTGTGTTTATATATCTGAATCTCTGTCATGATTATATATATATATGATTGTAATTCCAGAACCAATATTTTTTTTAATATTCAACGAAAATAGAAATTATTTTTGGCATATTTTTATCTGCAATCATACACAGATAACATGTTCACGTGTTGATTTTCTGCTTCGTAGCATTTGGTTAACTACCGCTGTGAGTGTCTTCTTGAAATATACTGACATATGGAAACAATTACGAACATGCTGAAACCCTTCCCACTTACCGTGCACCGGCACAAGTGTCTTAATAAAACAGTTAAAATAACAGACATTAGTTATCACTGTTAAAAAAAATGAAAGAAAAAAAAAAGCAGTTATAGCAGGAAATTCAGATTTTTTAAAATAAATTTTTGAATATAGGATACATTTAGTAATATGTTTCTTTGGAAATATTTATAGAATATATTATTTTGTAAAACTATTCAGATATTAGCTCTGTTCAAACTTTTGCAGAATGATCAAACGTTAGTACTATAAGAACATTTAAAATGGATGTAAATGTTCTAGAAATATTTCTTCACAGAAGTTCTACAATATTACATGACACATAGACTCACTTTCTCTCTCTCTCTCTCTCTCTCTCTCTCTCTCTCTCTCTCTCTCTCTCTCTCTCTCTCTCTCTCAGAAATATTTCGAGAATACTAAAATATTAGTATTGTAAAAACATTTGTGGAATATGCTGATATTATTATTAAAAGCTTTTTTGTAGAATAGCCAAAAATCACTTTGCAGTTGTAGAATAGTCAGGTGTTATTAGTTTAAAAACATTTCTTGAATACACTGACATTAGTACTTTTGAAACGTTTGTAAAATAGTCTCACATCAGCACTATGGAAACATTTGTGAAATAGACAGGTATTAGTACCGTAGAACTATTTCTGGAGTAGTTTGATATTAATACTCTACAAAACGTATCTGGAATAGTTAAATATTACTCAGAAAACTTTTATAGAATATTTTGATATTAGTACTCTGGAAGCATTTGCCAAATGCCAAAATAGAAATATCTGTGAAAAACTGAGGTGTTTTCCTACAAACATTAAGGAAACTGTGCAGGCAGGTGTTTAACGCTTGAATGAGTTCTTTCCTTTATGTATCAAGACATTACGTCTCGTTAGTGTTGAGCTTATCTGAAGCAAATATCATCTAGAAGTTCAATTACTTATTTCTACCACGTAATACCACGTAATAAACTGTTGTTGTTGTTGTTACTAACATCATCACTGCTGTTCTTGTTATAGTCATTCATATATCATACTAAGTAATAACAAATAAAATGTTAATAATAAACAAACAAACAAATGAATATAAAAAGTACATAAATAAATAAATAATCAAGCAAGCAAATAAATAATCAAAATAAATAAAATAAAACAAACAAACAAACAAATAAACTAATAATCAAGATAAATAAATAAATAAATAAATAAATAAACACGCTTCTAAGTATGTTCCCAGTGCAAAGTTATTAATTTATTGGCAGGTTATAAAAGACATAGCACGGAGTTCTGATATTCTGATGTTTACTTGATAACCTTCACACCACACAACTATGAGAAGTTCGTTTAAACACATTTGTCTCTGGCTAGGTGTAAAAACCATCTGCTCAAAACTTGTTAACTGCCAGCGCTTTGGTCTTTCTAGATATCTGTGGTCGAATCTTCAAACCTGATGTAATCAGGATGTTTTTACTGATAGACTGATATATGACAGTTTAAAATGTCTCATAATGTACTGAATAATACAAATATTTTTTAAATACAAAATTTAAATATTCCTTGCAGGAATTACCGAAAAAAGTAAATATCATATAAATTACGCACATAACGTAAACTAACATACAATAAAAAATGTAATTATATGTTATTAATAATATAAATTTGACCCCTAAAGAAAAAGCATTTAAACGAAAGTTCTGAATGCATAATTAACGGTTTTAAGTTCTATTTTACCATTTTTAAGAATTCATTTAGAAATTCCGAGATCTATAAATTTATAAAGAAACTCATACATTTCACTTGTCTTTCTATTTTTATTGCCAGTACGTTACGACTGGTAAATGACTGGTATATCAAAAGCCCTGTTATATGTTTTCCAAGATACGGGAAAGTGTATAAGAATGATTTCTCGACATTGAATACGAAATGATAGACTGAGACCCAGTTACAGTTATTATAATCTAACGGATTCAGTTAAAAATTCATTCCATTATTTGTCATTTCTGAAATTTATAGAATCCTTAAACTGTATTCTGTTCACAGGTGACTGATATCACCTCTTCTAGATTTGATCGCGAAAACTAACACTGTCACATTATTATTTTATTTTATTATTATTATTATTATTATTATTATTATTATTATTATTATTATTATTATTATTATTTTGTTTTTGTTTGAGTCTGAGTATAGCCAATTAGAATACATGAAACTTAATAACAGAAATGAAAAAAAGAAAAAGAAAAAACAAGCAAAAAAACCCCCAAAACAACATCAACAACAACAAAAAAAAAAAAAAAAAAAAGTCAAATAAAAAACAACAACAAAAAACCCCAGAACAAACAAGAAATAAACGAATGTTACACATTCTCTCGTTAATGCAATTTGCCAGTTTTGTTATATAGGATTGGCTCTGGAATTCCTTTTTGCGTATAAGCTGTAAGTGACATAATATGAATATTAGATATAGAGAAAACATTCAGTGCAAAAAAGCAACAACATGCGCATTAGACCTTAATTCCATTAAGAAAGTGTTTTGTTCTTTTTGATTTGATCTGTTTGCACTCAAAACGGTAAATTCTTCGCCGGGGACAAAATTTGCGACCGTTTCAAACGTTCTTGGACAATTCTCTGACAGAAGTTTGCTAAAAACTGTCTACAGTTTGGTAAAACAACAGCATTATGCCTCATATCTGTCAATAGCCAAACTATATTATTATTTAATGGAAACAATCTACATTTTGTGAAAGTAATTAAAATAAAAAGTAAGAGAAATATTAAGTGCAATAACGAATACATAAACCGTAAACAACGAAAGTAATAACAGACAATACTACTTACAAAAATCATTACTGGTACTTAAAGCATTATTATTTCGATGTATCTTGTGATCGTTATTGGTTATTGATATACTGTTGTCAAAGATAACAGCTAAATCCTGATAGATATATACATAGATACACAGATACATAGACACAAAATTACATAGATACATAGAGATAGATAGATAGATAGAAAGATAGGCATATGAGACTGGTAGATAGATAGAAAGATAGGCATATGAGACTGGTAGATGAATAGCTAGACTGAGAGAGAGAGAGAGAGAGAGAGAGAGAGAGAGAGAGAGAGAGAGAGAGAGAGAGAGAGAGAGAGAGAGAGAGAGAGAGAGAGAGAGAGAGATGTTATTTAAGTTTCACTGTTATTTGTAACATAGTTTCTCACTCTCGATGCGGCAAAATACAGCAAATTGTACTTTAAAACGTCTATTTTCACAAGCGTGTTAACTTTCTTTTTCTACCACCTTAAGCACGCGCGTTATGTCATTTTTATTTTCCTAACCTATTCTGTTTCAAGGCTCTTACTGTCTGGCACGTGCACTTAAATAATGAATAGTGAATACAGCCTCCAAATGCCAGACAGTCATTCCACTTCAGATGGTCAGATTGGTTTACTGTGATGAAGATAGATGATCTCGTCTTTGTTTAACGTAAAAAACCCTTATCTGTCAAGTTGTCTTTCAGAGGATACATTTCTTTTGCCTAACCTAATTAGAGACATTTTATTGAAGTACTAAAAATTATATATACTAATTATATGTATATAACCTTGAGATTATCTAGTCCGTATTTATGATATAGAGAAAAGGATAAATCGGCGATAAATATTAAATAAACATGTATTAATAATTACATTTAGTAAACAGTTTGCCTTTAACTGCCATATATGAAAATAATTAAAGTTCTGTTTGACCATATAATACCCTTTTACATGAAAATACACGCAGTTTTAAAGTTACAAGAATTGGTGGCCAAGAATTGGCGAGTTTTGTGATACATACTAACACAACTCTGAAGTTTGTCTCACCAACCTGTTTCCCTTTTTTCTTTGATTCCGCGGTTTTCGCCGACGTCTGCAGGAATCTAATAAAAAGAGCCTGCGGGCCTCGGGGTTTGTGTCAGGTTAAAGTTCTTGTTCTTGTTCTGGGCGGTTGCACAACAGGGCGGTTCCGTTTGATGAACTTGAAACTTTGGCCTTGCTTTGATAAGCATTTGGCAGCGAGATATGGTAAGATATGTTTCTCTCTTTTTAATTTGTATTTTATGTCTTTATTAGCCAATGTAATCTGTATCATTATCGACGTATATATATGTATATATACAGAAACACACACACACAGATATTTATATATACTTGATTCTCTCGTGACCGATTCCGTCTTTAATTAGCAGCATTCAACAGATTCCTTTTTTTATCTCACGTTTCCACAAAACCATAAATAATTTAGCTGTCTTTATTTTCTTGTATATTATTACAAAATATATTTGTAAATAAATAAATAACACAAACTGCATTCTTGTTTGATGAGTTATTTACCTTGTGGATATACATATTTTACTTTCACAGTTTAAAATCTACTAATCCCAATGATCTAAACGCCTACATCCCAGTGGCACAGTGAGAGACACAAACATTCAGTTTTGATGCACGATTGTCTAGTTCTGTCAATTATACATTAAGGGACATCGATACACTGCTCTGCTCATTAATGTATAGACAGCTACATTAGTATTATTTCTCTCTATGCCATGATAAGGATATATATATAAAGTTGGAATTTTACAGTTGTCAATATTTAATGTTAACTGTCAGCCCTAATTAGATCGTAAAGTAAACATTCCTTCATTTCTGTTTTTGAAATTGTCTTCCTTTTTCATTCATTCATTCACTTACCATTTAATTCATTCATCGATGCACCCACCTGTCATATCATTTATCCATCAATTCATTCGTCCAACCATCCGTAACTAATGGTTTATTTGTTCGTGCATTCTTTATGAACCGGCAATTACCAGATCATTGTAATTGTAAACAACACAATACAGATTAAAAAAGAAAAAGAAGATGAAGAAAAAAAGACGGATACGGAGTACAGCTCGACTAAATGACGTCTCTTTTATTTCAAGAGATCGACCAAGTCGTTATGATTTATAACAGAATACCTACTTGACTTGTACATCTAGCAAGATTTCAGCTGTGCATATTATTCTACATCTACATTATGTGTGTATGTGTGTGTGTGGTATATTGTATAATTATATTTTATTTTTATGCACTGCTGTATTTACATATTCGTATATTTTTGCTGAATTAACACATTAGTATATATATACGCACACACACACATATTACAGCAGATATATATATATATATATTAACTTTCTCTTGCTTTCATTCGTCCAATTTTTCTGTTTTTATTCATTCGTTCATTCTTTCCATATTTCTTTCTGTCAGTCTTTTATTTCATTTATTCATTCATTCTGTAATGTAAACTAGATCAGGTTGCAAGTGCAAATAAAGTTTGTCTGACAGGTGACTCTTTCATGATAGCAAAACACTGCTTGTGCGTGAAAATTCAGTTGTTAATACAACAAAACCCACGAAACGACATTTCCAAATGAAGGCAATTTCCTTCTCTCGCGTGCTCAGCTGTTGCATTTGCATTTTTTCTCCTTCTTTTTATACATTACCAATTTGTGAAAACAATATTAGTTTTAAAAATAAACCCTGAAAACAAATTGTTTTGTATCTTCATGAATCGTTAATTATTTAATAAAATAAATAATAACCACAGCAGCAACAACAACAACAACAACAACAGCAACACAATAAACAATAACAATAATAACAGCTGATATACTACTACTAATAATAAAAACAAAAATAACAACAGCACAGAAACAACGCAACAACAACAGTAATAATAATAATAATAATAATAATTATTATTATTATTATTATTATTATTATTATTATTATTATTATTATTATTATTATTATTATTATTATTATTATAGTAATAATGCTTCTTGACTAAATTACCCAAAGGATTTGGTATAATTATATTTTTTCTTATCTTTGGAAGTGTAGTTTATGGTGCAAGTGGATTTTTTTTTGTCTCAGAGAATTAGTGAATAATACAGTTTTTCTTTTAAAGTTAAAAAAAAACTAAACACGTATTCTCACTATTTTCTGTTGAGACAAGAAAGCGAAAGCTCTGCAAATAAATTAATAATCTTGGACTCCTACGTTAGAGCCACTGAACATCTGCTGTGAAACTGGAAGAATTCAATGTTTACTAAATTCATGAATAGATTAATTCCATTGATATGTTTCCCATCAGTAAAAGGATTACATCTCAGTGTGTCTGTAATAAAAAGCTTACGACCTTTCGACACAAAACCAATTCCTGTGATACTGAGATACACGTGATACTGATTGATCCAGATTAATCTGAAATGAAGAGAGGTGCATAATCACAGAATCATCTGTTCTCTCTAATTAAACTTTTAATACTAGTTTCATCATTTGGACAGTAGGGTGGGAGAGGCACAAGCACAGGCAGCTCAGAAACATGCAATGTTATCGAGACTTAACCGAAGTACAAAAATCACTAATATTTCAAGAAAGAGAGAGACACACAGGCCTGAGAGAGAAAATATTGTTTTATCTTCTTCTCCGATTCACTAAGGTTTATTTGACTACACTGTTATCAACGTCGGCTGAATTAGCTAATTCTTAATAGAATCACTGAGTGTTTTTGATCACCACTCATTCCCTGAGGCTTTGACACATTCAATATATACAACTCTCTCTCTCTCTCTCTCTCTCTCTCTCTCTCTCTCTCTCTCTCTCTCTCTCTCTCTCTCTCTCTCTCTCTCTCTCTCTCTCTCTCTCTATCTTTCTATCTATCTCTGTCTCTCTGTTTAAAATAAAATAAAAATAAATAAATAACAAGAATGCAACCATCACCACAAACAAATTAATTTTACCACTTTCAATATAATTATTTGTACTGCTACTGCTGTTACTACTACTACCACTACTTCTACTACTACTCTGCAACCACCACTACGAAAACTATTACTACTAAAAATAATAGCAATACTATCATCACACAAACAACATCAACAACAGCAACAACAATAGTAATAATAATAATAATAATAATAATAAAAACAATAATGATAATAATAATAATAATGATGACAATGATGATGATGTTAATGACATAAAATTGGTTACAGGAACACTATTTAATAACGAAGGTCGTTAAACTGTGTAATGCTTCTAAATATGAAATCTTTATTTCCAGATTGTTTTCAGTCGAGTCATGGATACTGCGAAACACACACCCAAGTCAAATAGAAACTGCCGAAGTGATGTAGCAACACCATTACAGAGAGCAACTCATGGAGTCAGCATAACACAGTGCGCATGTTGACTGCTAGAACGATCTGATGACAACTCAGATTAACTTCACTTTATTATCAAGGAAATGGATTAACTTGTGATCTTTCATCAACAACAATAACAACAATGTCATTAAATCGTGAATTCGTTGACTAAACAAACGACAATGGAGTGGAACACGATAATTGTGATTCTCGCTGTGCATTTGCAAGTGTTTCATGTTAACACGGTATATTCGGACGTCCGTTTGAATATTGGTTTCATTATTCATAAACAACACAGAGGAATAGGGCGTCTTATAGGAGGTGCTTTCTTCAACGCCCTCGACTACGTGAACAACGCCACACTTTTCAATCACCCTCTCAAGTTCGGTTACACTTTCCGCGACACCGACGGCACGGCTGTTGATGCCATCCGCGCGATGGCCGAGCAGTACTGCAACGGCACTGTTGACGTTTTCATCGGGCCAGACAGCTACTGCCCCAGCGCTGCCTTGACAGCGACAGCGTATAATATTCCATACATTTCCTACGTAAGTCTAATTTTCAAACTGCTATAATATTCCATACATTTCCTACGTAAGTCTAATTTTCAAACTGCTATAATATTCCATACATTTCCTACGTAAGTCTAATTTTCAAACTGCTATAATATTCCATACATTTCCTACGTAAGTCTAATTTTCAAACTGCTATAATATTCCATACATTTCCTACGTAAGCTATAATATTCCATCATTTCCTACGTAAGTCTAATTTTCAAACAATTCCATACATTTCCTACGTAAGTCTAATTTTCAAACTGCTATAATATTCCATACATTTTTCTATAATATTCCACGTAAGTCTAATTTTCAAACTGCTATAATTTCCAAACTAATTTTCAAACTGCTATAATATTAATAAGTCTAATTTTCAAACTGCTATAATATTCCATACATTTCCTACGTAAGTCTAATTTTCAAACTGCTGTAATATTCCATACATTTCTTACGTAAGTCTAATTTTCAAACTGCTATAATATTCCATATATTTCCTACGTATTTGTTGTTGTTGTTGTTTTTTAAACTTAAAACTGCTAGTTAAGGGAGAAATGATGTACAAATTACTCCTATTCCAGCGACGACACCATTACATGACATGACATACATGATGGATTACATAACTGTGTATTTTCTATACATTATTTTGTTCATGTAAAGTTCATGTATATTTGAATATACATAAATTATAGACAGGTTTACAAAGCTGTCTCTGTTTCTCTTTCGATTTTTCTCCCTCTTACTCTTTCTATCTCTTTCTCTCTCTTTCATTCTTTTTTTTTTCACTCTCAGTCTGCCTATTTGTCTGTCTGTTTATCTGTCTATTTATCTACCTATCTGTTTGTCTGTCTGTCTATCTATGTAGCTATCTATGTATCTATCTATCTACCTACCTACGTATCTATTTTCTCTGTCTCTCTTATCCCTATTTTTAACCCCATGAAATCTGATAAAATGTCAGAAAACCTAATCATCTAAATTTGTCCCATGGTATGTAGAGGCCTTCCACGAACTGTGTCTAATTGTATTAACAACTGTCTACCACATTAATAACAATAAAATGTCTGCAATAAAGGTGAAGAAATCTGTGGTTACAGTGTCAGTAGTCCAAATTCAGAACATTTTGACCTGAATTTTCACAGTCTGTGTAAACAGTTTCACAGACCAGTAAGATAAAAATTAATACTGAAGATGTCTTCGACTCAAATAAACATGTGAACTCATTCTTTTGCCGCAAGCCTGTAATTACATTAAGATGTCAGATACCTTGACTTATTTAATATGGCTAATCACTGTCGCTTGAAGTAGTTCTAGGAAAGGATGTAGACAGTTTCTCTAAGCAGAGGCGCCTAAAGATAATGAAATAATTAACTGTGTATTAACACGTGCATCTGTTGTACAGGACATTTCTAAACAGCTTGTGTAATGCAGCGTCAATGATATTCTCGCTTTGAACGTTATTTTCTCATTAAATTACGTTTCTTGCTTCTAAATCAAGACAGCTAAACAATTATACAGCCCTTCAGGCTCGGATGAGGCGTTACTGACATGGACACAACTTTAATTCTCTCAATACAGTTTAATATAAAAATACTCTTCAATGTAATTGATTATTATTAAAGGTTTATATGCACTTTTCAGTTTATATAAATATTTATTTGCACTTTAACATAGTCGTAAATGTTTACCTCTATCAGAGTTTAATATAAAGGTTACCACGCATTTTAGACAAATATTATATTATGTTTACCATGTACTTTATTGTTAGTATGTTAGTACAAATATTACCTTATTATTACAGATAGTGTAAAGGTTACCATGCATGTTTGATAAATAGTATTTTATGTTTACCTAGTTCTTTACAGTTAGTAAGTTAGTATAAATATTAATTTATTATTACAGAAAGTTTAGAGTAAATATAAATGTTATTTTATTACAGTTAGCAAAAAAGTTATCTTATTAATACAGTTAGTATAAATGTTACATTGTTACTACAGTAAGTATGAATATTATCATGTTATTACAATTGGTATCAATATTATTTTCTTATTATAGTAAATATTGATGTTACCTTGTTATTACACTTAGTTTAAGTGACATCTTGTTATCGTATTATTACAGTTAATACAAATGTTTCCTTGCAGCTTACAGTAAATCTACATAATGTTATCATGTTATTACAGTTACTGCTATCTTGTTATTATAGTTAGTATAAAAGTTGTCTTCTTATTACACTTAGCATAAATGTTACCATGCTATTACAGTTACTGCATGTGTTACCTAGTTACCTTACCTCCATTTAACGGCTATTTTAAATATTTATCTTGCACTGTATTATTGATTGAAAGGTATGTATGTATGTATGGATGTATGTATGTAGGTATATGTGTGTGTATGTTTGACTATATATATATATATATATTTTTTTTATTTTCTTTTTTTTATTTTTTTACTTAACAAGAAAGGTAAATTTGCAAGATGACCTTTGTACGAAATATATTACTAGCTAATCTTTATACTACTTTGTAATGTGCAATGTAGCCTTTATGCTAGTATAAACAGTAATTGATAACGTGACAAACTTTTATATCAGCAGAATTTCTATTGTAATTTTATAACTGAACTGTAACGTTTATACTACATTACAGAGATACACTTTATACTAAACTCTGAGCTGCAAAGTGATTTTTCTGAAATAGGCTTTACACTAACTGCAGTGTACAAAACAGCTTTTATTCTGAACTGTGCCTTGCGAAAATACAACTTTGACTGACTGCATGCCAAGATAGCCATTATATTAACAGTAACATGCAAAGAAACCTATTATAATATTCTATTTACAGAACTGTGAAGAATTAATTAGCCGAAGTCAATTAGTACAATACATATTCGCCAGTACAGAGCCGTCGTTCGTGAAGTCTGCTAAGTTTGTCACTTCTGTCATACTGCATTTCAAATGGACGTCTTACACCATTATCAGCGGCACCTACATGAAGTATTTAGAAACGAAGGATTTACTTATACAACTTGCAAAATTATTCAACATACGTCTGAACAATGTTACCATCAACAGAAGTATGGACTTTAACCATCCAATGAGTAACGCAGAAGAGTATAAGAAGATTGTTAAAGAAACGTACAAGAATACTCGAGGTAAAATACTCTCTCTCTCTCTCTCTCTCTCTCTCTCTCTCTCTCTCTCTAATTTCTCTCCACGTATTATTTTGTTCATGTCATTTATAAATAAATTATTATTATTCCGACATTTAGAATTAATTGAAAATGCCGACATAATTAATTATGCGCATAAACATTAATTATTATAGTGTTTTGTCTGAATCTTTTTATTTTTAAATTATTTATTTATATATTTATATATTTTTGTTTTTACTTTTTTATTTACTTATTTATTTATTTATTTAATTATTATTATTATCATTATCATCATCATCATCATCATCATCATCATCATCATCATTATTATTATTATTATTATTATTATTATTATTATTATGAGGGTTTTTTGGGGGTTGGGGGTGTTGTTTGTTTAGATTATTTTTTCCACATTCTTATTTCAAATGGGTTTCTAATTAAATTGTTTTTTCTTTATTTTATTTAATGATTTGTCGATTTTTGTTTTCATGTTTTGTTTTTGCAGTGTACGTGTATGTGGGCCACTACGAGGCACTGATAGAGTTTCTACGAGTTCTCTACGAGTTCGGTTTGACTGCGACAGGAGAGTATGTGGTCATTGCTGTTGCCGATGACATTAAAGAAAGTAATGACAAGCACGACAAATATTTTATTAAATTAAGTGGTAAGTGAATATGTGAATTTATTTTTGTGAGTGTGTGTGGAAGTGCTCATCCTTTATATGAGAGAGAGAGAGAGAGAGAGAGAGAGAGAGAGAGAGAGAGAGAGAGAGAGAGAGAGAGAGAGAGAGAGAGAGAGAGAGAGAGAGAGAGAGAGAGAGAGACTATATGAGCATATATATTTGCTAATAATTCATATTACTACTGTTTATAAACTAATGCTTACAAAAGCCTTTTATTTAGCGTCCCCAAACCTCTAAACCCTGAATAAAAACGTTTCATTTTTTTATTTATGATTAGACTTATTACGTGTGAAATACATATATATATCTATATCTATCTATCTATATATCTAACTATATATATATATTGTAAAACAATAATAAAAAAGGAAACCCACAGTTGCAGTTCTATGAGCAACTTTTATCGATTAGCAGAAAGGGTTCTTTTATATGTACCTTCCCATAAGCGAGAAACATAGCACTGCCTTCGATAAAATAATAGTTTTACATAGGAGGCAAAACAGTCCAAAGTGCGCATTGAATAGGATTGATTCTCCGATTTTCTTTTATCTGTATAATACCGTTAAAGTATTGCTTTTTGTGTGGTTCACTTTGTTTTTATCTTTTGAGTTAGGAACTACTGAAAGTGGTATCAGTTATACTCAAACAATCGTTATCAAAGAAACCTGTATAAGCAATATCGTCATTATAAACATCGTTACTGTCTTAGTTTCTTATTCCTAAAGCAAAATCCGTCTACTTCAGTCGAAATGCAAATAATCAAGAGACAGAAAATATCTGTTTCTTGCTAGTTACGTGTTTGCAGACGGAAGCATCGTGTGCGGAAATAATTTTATTTGTGACATTGTGAATGGAATCGTATCTATCACGATGTTATCTTTCTTTTTCATGAAGAATCTTTGGAAGACGTAAATACGACACATCTCGAACCGTTCCGGAATGTGCTCGTGTTGTTTCCGGAAAGTAAGCATACAAACTGGGATGCTTTTAAAATGGAAACTCAGCTGCGAAACGAGAAACCGCCAATCAACATGCCAAAATGCAGTCACAAATTCTGTAATAAAAAGGTTATCTTTATTTTTATAACGTGTGTCTGTGAAATTAAGGAAAAAAATGTGTCTGTGTTATGTGTGTGTTTTTGTGTGTGTGTTTTTGTGTGTGTGTTTTTGTGTGTGTGTGTGTGTGTGTGTGTGTGTGTGTGTGTGTGTGTGTGTGTGTGTCGTGTGTGTGTGCACACACAAATTCATACACATGTATTTTCAGGATGGCTAAATTGTGAAAAGAAGTGTTTATGTATGTATATATCACTGTATGTATGACGTATAATTGTGTATATGAATGCATGATCAACGTGTACTTTTATGTACGTATGTATGTATATGTCTATGAATCTGTTATGTACAGACGTACGTATATCTTTCTGTATGTATTATCGTTGCTTATAGTATATATGTATACCATATAACTAACTGATTGCAGCTGAACATCCCTGGTCAAAAGGCCGCCTACCTACACGATGCTGTCACTGTCTACGCTACTGCCGTGCGAGCTGTGTACGACGAAGGTGGCGACATACACAACGCCTCACTCATTATATCCAAGATTCGTGGCCACATTTACCACAGTAAGTTAAAAATATTTAAAAATGTGAAATTGATGTACAAAGCTGCTTTTGACGTACTTCGGTATGTTTCATCATCACACCTTAACACACACATGGGCACAAGAACCACATGCACACATACACACTAAATTAACAATGACCGCTAATGACCTCAGTGGTCACTGACTGGTCGTGACATTAATGTTTTCGAGTTTCGGCGAAAGACGCTAGAAAGAAATACAAAGAAACTTGACCCGTGGTTTACGTTGCATTTCCTTTTTTTTTTTTTTTTTAAATTTATTTATTTATTACGAATGAAAGAAAATATCTCAGTTTTTAAAAAAAATAACAAAACAACAACACAACAATAATCAGGATTATATATATATATATAAGATTAAGACAAATTACATTTTTGAACCTTTTAGCATTAGTTTAAAAATAGAATTATTCTGTCGGTTTCCATCAGTTTCCTCGTCTTCTTAATCAAGACGTACGATTTTCCCTAGTTAATCAGAAAGCCTATTCTTCCTTTTTTATATATATATATATATATGTATGACAATAATAAAAAGAAAATTCAGAAACGAGATTATGACAAATGATAAAGAAATAGATATGCTACATGTAGTGTTGTTTTGTTTTTCGTTACATTTCCAGCGATTAAAAACATAATTGATTCAAGGTTTTGTAAAACGTTTCAAGACAAATCATTTTATGTCAGTTTTAAAAAGCATGTTGAGAAATAAGCTCAGAGGAAACACACAAAGAGACTGACATAAAGACAGCTAGAGAGACAGAGAGACATATAAATATGTCAAATTATAATTTTATAAATATGATAATTATATAGATATATCATATTCTAATTATAAGCTATATATATATATATTTTTATTTTTTCCGTATTATACTTTTAATTAGAATATATTTTATACATTACACGCTGTCTTCTTTTAGAAGTACATATATGAAATTTAAATGAAATATACAGTGGAACCTCGGGTTACAAACGCGTCGAAGCACGAACAAATCGGATTACGAACCGTGATTTTTGGCAATTTTTGTCTCGGTTTACGAATAATGTCCTGAGTTACGAACTACAGCGTCAAGCCACGACAAGCTTTCTTTTGACGTCGGTTTTGACGTCAACATCTCGTGAAGATAAGAATAGATGCTTACGTCAAAACCGAGGTCAAAGTAAGGATTATAGGCATGTCCTATAGCAAATATATATTATGAATTAGGGCAGTTGCCGTTCAATAGCTTTTGCACTGAGATTTTGCGCTCACATTTTTTAAAGTGTTGCTGCTTATTTGTGTATATTTTGTTTTATTATACCCTATCCAATATGGCGCCATCAAAACAAAAAGTTAAAGCGATAATGCTGGTGGAAAGTATAAAAGTATCACAGTAGAGGTTATTCTAAAACATGAGAGTGGTGTTCGTGTGTCTGACATCGTTTAGGTTTACGCACAATTCGAGTTACGAATCGAGTTCTGGAACGAATTAAGTTCCTAACCCGAGGTTCCACTGTAATTTAAATTAATCATTAATGTTGTTGTTGTTATTGTTCAAGTTGTTGTTCTTATTAATTTTTATTTATTTATGTGTTTATTTTATAAAAAAAATTCCGTTTGCATTTCAAAAGGTTAAGTTATTATATTCTGACTCTGAATAAAAACTGAAGTGACTTTGAGCCTGAAATTAGGAAGAATGATGTTTCCGTCAAAAGTCGTTGGAGCGAAAAGGTGTATTTAAAAATGGCGTCAACTGAGCAGTTCGTTAGGGAAAATACAGCCGCTGAAGATTAAGACAAATTACATTTTTGAACCTTTTAGCATTAGTTTAAAAATAGAATTATTCTGTCGGTTTCCATCAGTTTCCTCGTCTTCTTAATCAAGACGTACGATTTTCCCTAGTTAATCAGAAAGCCTATTCTTCCTTTTTTTTATCAGATTGATTTCAACTTCAATGACAGCCTTGTTTCAAGAAAAATAACAAAATCGAAACATCATTATCTTTTATACTCTTTGGTATTTCTTAAAGGAGGTTTATCAGTAATATCAGTAACGAATATTTTGTAACTGTCAATCATAATATAATGTAGCCCTATCGAATAACTGCAGTGCCATTAGATGACAAATGAACAAAGCTGTTGATTCTAATACTAAACACGCTCTAAAGTTGCATCCGGCAATGGAAAAAGGTCAATTTTTTGATATACCATTTTAATTTATGTGTGAGATGCCAGGAATCCATAAAGGGATTAAAAAAAACCCAAAAAACAACAACAACAACAACAAAAATTCTTCATAATAACTCATTCTCATTAGTTCTCTGACTTTACTACTACTATGATAGCTCAGATAGTTGAACTTTTTATCTTCAGGTATTCTGGGTTTTGAAATTTCTATCGGAGAGCTTGGTGACAACGACGGCAACTACACCCTGAAGACGATCAGAGTGAAAGGAAATTCTCCAGTCGTTGAAATGCAAGCCGTCGGCGTTTTCCGTAAAATAAATTCAACAAATATTGTAAGTTTCTTGTGTGCCTCGTTTCCAGTCTTTCCGCGCACTTTGTCGTTAATAAATATTTAAAAATAAAACAGTTCTTGCATCATTTTAACAAATAAAGATATCCTTGTTTTAACACCTGTGTCTTTTAACATTTCAATTAATATTATAGACAAATTTAACCAGTTCAAATATTTAAATTTTGAACATGAGATACATATTTGGCCTGTCATAACAACTTCATAGGCAGTTCTAGCATTGTCAAATCATTGCATCATATCTTACAGACACATTAATTTATTTGTGTCTATGAGGACAAATTTAGCTAATTCATTATTGATATTTTTAATTTTGAACATGTATAACAACTGTGGCCTGATTCGTCGACTGTATTAGCGTGGTCAAACCAATGTATAATATCTTACAGACATAAAAAATTATTCGTGTCTAGTATAATATATAACTGAAAGATTAAAATATTTGGTTATAATCTGAAAAAGATTTATTTTCGGTCTGTAGACGTACATACCGTTCCACGACATTCCATGGATTTCTGGTCTTCCTCGAAGTGAACCAGAGTGTGGTTTCAAAGGAGAATTATGTCTGCCAACAAAATTCAGTATGTAAATCTTTTCACCTTAACATTTCCTCCACTTTAAGGTACGACGTAAGATATTACATATATCCGAGACGAGAAAATAAATAAATTAACTAGACTGCTGGGTCTGTTTTCGTTTAATTAAGACAGCTTTGCAGTGTTATATCAGTAAAAATGGTTGATATTATTTGTTTTATTTGATATGCTTTAGTTAATATTGTAAATCGAAAAAAAAAGTCATAAGTTTGCTAGTTTCAAATATTCATTACAGAGATAGGATTTCACAAATATCGTCTGGGATGTTGTCATATAAATTTGAAAATTAAATGAAAGCTCCATTTGTTTCTTTTTATTATCATTATTACGCATTATTAAGAAAATTACGACCATCAACATTTCTGCACAAAAGAACTGCACAATATTGCGAGAATTTTGTTTTATGTTCTATATTTCTCGTAGATTTTAAGAAAGTACTTCGATTATTTATTTCCATTTCTCTTCTAGACTGGCAGATGGCAACAATTGGGAGCGCCATAGCAGCAATTTTTGTTGTAGTTCTACTTCTTCTTATAAGGTATCGCTTTTATTATCGCTTTTTTCCGATTACAAACTTTTAATGTATTTTAAAAACAAATGTTACCAAAAACACTGTTATTATGTAACACAAATTGCACTTAAAACATATTATATGTCTCATGTATTTGGACATTAATGAACGTTTGTAATTTTAATTATTATACTGTATATGCTTTCTTGCTTTCTCTCTCTTTCTCTCACTCTTTCTCTCACTCTTTCTCCCACTCTTTCTCTCATTCTCTCTCTATCTCTGTGTCTATGTGTGAATGTGTACGTGGTGTAATGATAGAACACATTTACTGCTGAGAGAGTAAACGTGTAAATAAAGCTATTTTTGGTTCTGTAACTGTTTTTCCTAGGCACTATCTGTATGAACAAAAACTGGACAGACTGCTGTGGAAGATAGACAGAAATGAACTGATGTTCATGGACAAACACGACACACCACACAAACACAGGGTAGGTCATTGTTATTCGCCGTTGTCCTGTCTTTACCCGATCATTTGTAACAAAGGACACTCATTTTATTTATTTATTTATTAGATAATTAATTTGGTTGTATGTTTTTAAGACGGACATTTGTATATAATATTATATGACATCATCAGAAAATAAAATAGGCAACATCAATTAACTTTTGATATTAAATTATTTAATGGGATCATTAGTCATTCATTCTTTATTTATTTATTTATTTATATATTTATTTATTTATTCAGAAAACCATTTACAGCCGATGGCACTTCTTATTTAACAAAGAGATATACAACGACATCCTCAGTGACAACGACGACTCCAGCATTGACGGGGACACGGAGGTGACGCTGGCCACGTACCGGGGACTCACTGTGGTGATAAAGCAAGTGACGAAGAAGAATCTCGAACTGAACCGATCTATGAAAAAACAACTGCAGCTCCGAAAAGAACTAAATCACGACAACATTAACCGCTTCGTAGGCGCCTGCATAGAAACGCCACAAATTTACATCGCCTCGCAGTACTGTACGAGAAAGAGTCTGAAAGTAACGTGCTGATACATATCACTTTAAATATAAATAACTTCCTCTTACTTTTTCTTTAACTTCCCAATTCAGTAAATAAATAAATAAATAAATAAATAAATAAATATCAATAAATAAATAAATGAAAGTTACTTTCTTATTTTTGTACCGGCATGTCACATTTTTCTTCATTTTTCTATTCATCTCTCTCTCTCTCTCTCTCTCTCTCTCTCTCTCTCTCTCTCTCTCTCTCTCTCTCTCTCTCTCTTCTCTATTTTCTTTCTTATTATTTGCGAAATAACAAACATATGCAGTAACTCTGAATGTCTAGAAAATATTTTCTGAGAATTCTCATACAATTACTGAGATTACAAATGTTTATGTTTTACAGGATATTCTCAAAGATGAAAATTCTCCGCTTGATGAAATGTTTGTAGCTTCACTGGTTTCAGACTTGTTACGAGTGAGTATGTTAACGTCAGAAATGTTTTTATCTCTTGTGTTTTTTTGAACAAACCACTAAAGGCAATATGTAAGAGTCTGGGACGCTTAGTGTTTGTGTAAGTGTATAAACTGAAATCGATAATCGAAAATAGATGTTTAAAACTCACATCGATTTAGGGATTACGTCTCAGTAGCTACTTTCGAAACATGTTCTGGAGACATAATTTTTCAATTTCAAGCATTTGACGGATTAGGCAAAAAAAAAAAAAGAATTTTTCTAGCGACTACAGCAGAAAATAAAACCCTACTATCGTCATAAAATTTCTTTTTAATAGATTGTTTGTATGTTAGGTACAGTCTGATTTTTTCAATACAGTACAGTCGTTTTTTTTTTTGTACTGATTATACATGCCCCAAGGGGAAATATCAGACTATTTTATTGAGAAAATTATTTAGTACGAATTATAAATGTATTACAAGTTTAATATGAGTGTGTGTTTACTTGCTAAGGGTATGATATACATACACGACAGTGCGATTCAGTCGCACGGGAACCTCAAGTCGAGTAACTGTCTGGTTGACAGTCGCTGGGTCTTACAGATAGCCGACTTCGGTCTGCACCCTCTCTTCTCAAACTCCACCTCGTCTGTCAAAGACGACACCAAGATAAATAATCGTAACGTATATTTCACTTAGCATAGTTTAATACACATCTGAATACCATACGTATATATATATATACACTTAGACACATAAACTTAGACACATACATACATATACATACATACATATACATACATACATATACATACATACATATACATACATACATATACATACATACATATACATACATACATATACATACATACATACATAAATACATACATACATACATATATACATACACTTAGACACAAACAAACAAATATTCTAACGTACTTGCATACATACGTAAATATACATATATACATACATACATACATACATACATATATACATACATACATACATACATATGCATACATACATACATATATACATACATACATACATATGCATACATGCATACATACATACATACATACATACATACATACATACATACATACATACATATACATATACATACATACGTACATGAAAGCAGGCATACAACATATGCATCTGCATTACTAAGTTTGTCACAAATATTTCCAAAGTATCAATATCAAACTACTCTAGAAATATTTCTATGGTACTAATATCTGCCTGTTTCACAAATGTTTTCACAAGAGTATTCTAGAAATGTTTTAAAGTATTAAAGTATTAACTATTCTATACACCTGCCTAATATATTTAGTGTTGCAGAAATATTTCCATAACATTAGTATCTATTTTACAAATGTTTCTATAGTAATCACGTCTGACTATTCCTAAAAATATTTCTAGCACTGTTTTGACTGTTCTACAGACGTTCCTCGAATATTAATCTCTTACTATGTTACAAAGTACTGTATTCTTCAAATATTTACAAAGAAGCATTTATCTAATTGTATATTAGACAAAATCTTAATAAAGAGAGTGTCTGTTACTTTAACTCTGTTTTATTAAGACACTTGTGCCGGTGCACGGTAAGTGGGAAGGCTTTCTGCATGTTTTTAATTGTTTCCATATGTCAGTATATTTCAAGAAGACACTCACAGCGGTAGTTAACCAAATGCTACGAAGCAGAAAATCAACACGTGAACATGTTACCTGTGTATGACTGCAGATAAAAATATGCCAAAAATAATTTCTATTTTTGCTAAACATTTAAAAAAAATTATATTTCTATGTTAGAGTGATATATTTTACATAAGAAGTCTTGACAGAGATTCACCAATATATACAAACACGTACATTCATATATATAGAGATACATACACTGTTTACCTACATTCTTTATATACATACATACATACTTGAATAATACATACACGTATACGTACATACTTACATGCATTCATTCATACACATATACATATATTTACATATATCCTACATACATGCATACTTAGGTACATAAATGCACGTATACATCCGCACACTGTCATCATACGTACGTATGTGGGTATGACATATATTCATATACATATACATGGGTGTGTGTGTGTGTATGTGCTTGTGTGCGTGTGTGTGATTTCACATCCGGAACGTATACATACATTCCCAAGTATGCTGGAGAGGAGCAATGAGGTATTAGAATATAGTAAACAACCTAAACAATAAAATAAAACACACTAACTATTGAATTGCAGATACCTCTTATTTTATATATTTCTATATTGACGGATTATCTTATCTGTTTTGTACATTTATTTGTTTCAGGATTAATGTGGAGAGCCCCTGAAATTCTTCGAAATTCAGGGCACGATCCCCGAGGGACACAAAAAGGAGATGTGTACTCGTTTGCCTTAATCCTTTACGACATACACGGGAGAAACGGGCCCTGGGGGAATACTAATCTCTCATCGAAAGGTAGATTACTTAGTACTTACAAATACACGTATTGTTAAGCGTCATTAATACCTGTGCGTTTGTTTACTTGAACAAAATATTCGGATAGAATATAATCTTTTAATGTATTTCCCAGCTTATAAAAACTCTTTAGTCTTGATGAATTATAAATGTACAGTGGCTTAAAGCATGCACCCACCCACACCCAAGTCAACGAGTCCATTATGTCATTTTTCCTTACCACAATTTAAATATGGGGCTGTGTTTACGAAGGCTGTTTTTCTACAGATGTTATCGTGTAAAACCAAAATAGGATGTTGTTTTGCCCCTTAAAGAACTGAAATTTCTAATCTTTGGACTATCAAGTATGTCAGTTTTACTTCAACATTTAATATTAAAAAAGACAAGTACTTAATGGCTTCTTGCATTTTTTCTTCTGGGAAACGCCATGTTTAATAATCCTAAAATTTAAAACTGTTTATTTTTAAGAAATTGTTCAACGAGTTCGGGAAGGCAGTGCTGATAACCCTTTCCGACCTGACACCTCGCGACTCACGTGCAAGGATTACGTCATCAGTTGCATGCACGACTGCTGGAGTGAAAACCCGGATCAGAGACCTGACTTCAAGATAGTCAGAATGAGACTAAGAAACATGAACCTTGGATTGTAAGTTGACAAGTACAACATGTTCAATGAATAAAACGCCTTGAGTTACATGGGACCACAATTATTATTACTTCTTCTACAAATTATCTCATCTGAATAAATTTAAAACAAAAAAAATATAACTGAAAATTTACTTTTGGTTTCGGGGATTTAAAATAATCCATTTCAATTTACTTTGAAGAATACTATAATTCAAAATAAAAGTAGGTGCCAAGACTGTTCAACCTTTTCATCATAATAATTATTATGCACACAGTACAATTATAAAAATACATTTGCAGATATATTTATAATAATTTAAACAATTTCAAATATTTACAAATATTATGTTGCCATCTTAAATCACGGCATGGAAACATGAAGGTTTTGTGTTCTCCCTTTTCAGAAAAGCCAACATTTTTGACAATATGCTTGCAATGCTGGAAAAACACGCGCACAATCTGGAGGCGCTTGTTGCTGAAAGAACGGAACAACTGCAAGCAGAAAAAAAAGTTACAGAAAATTTATTGTTGCGAATGCTTCCCAGGTTCGTAATAAATTATTTCAATGACAGCATGATATTTTTATTTTCATTATTTATTTATTTATTTATTTATTTATTTATTATTATTATTATTATTATTATTATTATTATTATTATTATTATTATTATTATTATTATTATTATTATTATTTCTGTGTTTTTTTTTTTTTAGCTAATGGTTTCTTGAAGCATAAACAGTTTATTTTCGTTATTCTCGGGCTTGTTTTCCACAAAGACAGACGACGGTCTTCAAGACGTAAAACAGTATTGCACTGAATAAAACGTATTTAGAAGTCTTCATTTTATTCACAATAGCCAGTTTCATTCCGTCAAGTTACTTCTTACGTTTTGTCTTCTCAGGTCAGTCGCGGAGCAGCTGAAACACGGACAGCAGGTTGTACCCGAGCAGTACGAGTGTGTCTCTATTTACTTCAGCGACATCGTAGGCTTCACCCAGATAGCCGCCCAGAGCACTCCCATGGAGGTAGAATAGCGCTGTATATGTTTAGAATGTATCAGTCAGTATTACAGTCACACCGTATATTTATTAATTATTATTTTGTGGTACGTCTGATTAGATTGAATACACAGACTACAAACGCAGGGTCAAATTATAACTTCAACAGTCACATGACATTAATGAGACTCGAATGTATGGCACCTAATCCCTCACACTTAAAAGCGATGACGATGAAACCAGTCGATAACCGAAACAACGGTAGAAAGGTGCGTAAATGGTCGACCATAATCACTGCAATACACGAAATTGTGTGTGTATGTGTGTGTCATTACTACCCTTTCCGATTAGCAGCAAAAGATATTTTATTTGTTCCATCCCATAGACAGGATAGAACATATCAAAGCATTTTAATATGAGTTGTTGACGAAGAACCACCACTGAGATACGTCCTATTTCCGAGTATGTATATGAGTATATGTGTTCATGTTTATACATTCGTTAATGTACATGACAATATAACCTTCCTGGAGTTTTTTTCTATCTATTTGTGTATGTGTGTATACACATACACAAATAGATACCCAAATAGATGTGCGCGCATATTTGTCTTTTGATACGTTTAAACGTCACAAGACAAACTGACGTCATAGTAGGGTTTTTTATATATATTTTTATTTTTATTTTTATTTATTTTTTATTTTTTTAAATTGTGTTAACTTTTTTTATTCGTCTGTTATTATTATTATTATTATTATTATTATTATTGATTTGATTTTAATAATATTTTTACACATGACATTTCTGAACAGCACTGTTGGTTAATTCAATTTGTGATTTTACGTGCAGACTGTAATACGAGTTTAATGGGCAGAAATAACCAAGTTATTAGTTAATGCTTACTTCCAGACGAACATTTACTTGATTTTCTTGAAATGCCCTTTACTTTTTCAACAACTCCCGTTGCTTTCTTACACTTTTTCCCATTTGTATTATGTTTTTTATTTCCTTTTTATTAGTAATTTTTGTTTCATTTTAGATTTTTTCTTTCCTTTTCCTTTTCTTCTTGAGATAATAAATTTCGAATAAGGAAACTGCTCACAGATTTTAATTTAAATTCTCGCCGTTCTAGCGTGAATGTGTATGAGAGAGAGAGAGAGAGAGAGAGAGAGAGAGAGAGAGAGAGAGAGAGAGAGAGAGAGAGAGAGAGAGAGAGAGAGAGAGAGAGAGAGAGAGAGAGAGAGAGAGAGAGAGAGAGAGAGAGAGAGAGAGAGAGAGAGAGAGAGAGAGAGAGAGAGAGAGAGAGAGAGAGAGAGAGAGAGAGAGAGAGAGAGAGAGAGAGAGAGAGAGAGAGAGAGAGAGAGAGAGAGAGAGAGAGAGAGAGAGAGAGAGAGAGAGAGAGAGAGAGAGAGAGAGAGAGAGAGAGAGAGAGAGAGAGAGAGAGAGAGAGAGAGAGATTCCAGTTTCAGTGGCCTAAAGCAGATTTATTTATTTTATTTCTTTTCAAAACAAATTTATAGTTTTCTAACTGATTTTTTTAAATATAATTTTTAAAGTAATATCTTGGTACTATTATTTATTTTTTTATTATATTACTTTGATGTATTGTAATTCAACGCCAATCATTATGGTCACTGTACACTGATTTCAAAAACAGAAACACAAACAATAATACATTTATAAAATCCTCCTAACCCGCCTTAAAAGCAACGTAAAAAGTATACTATAAAACAGAATAATCAAGAAGTGTAAAGTAATAATAATTTTAAAAAAGAAAACATAATTGAATTCAGTCCTTTCTAAAAAAAAAAAAAAAAAAAAAAAAAATAAATCATTGAATAAAAAAAAAAAATTCTTGATCTCTTGAACTTTGGGGCAAACTGGATCACGTTTCTTTCATGATATCGATTTCCTAACATGACGTAAGGATTCCGTTGTTGTTGGTTTTTTTTGCACAATGATACTTTCCATCAGTTATATGAAAAAATAATAAGAAAAACTTTGATATTAACCTTCCTTCTGTTTTTTTTCTTTCTAAAAGCAATAAAATAGGTTCAGACGTTGCTGTACAGCTTAGAAAACACTATTTGTCGTAACGGTATTAAAAAGAAATGTAATTTGAAATCTAGTGATGTTAAAGAATTTAGAAATAATTTGTGATTATCGTAATCTTAACACTTTTATCGTATGTGTGAATGTTTTGTATTGTGTGAACTCATTTGTATATTATTTTATGCGTATGTCTACAGGTATTTACATAGTATTATTGTTGTTATTTTTGAAATTTATGAATATTGAGATGAAAACGTTCAGTATTTACATTTTATTAAAGCGTATCTAATAAATCTTTTACGTTCTACGTTTATACAATTATTGTAAATATACGCATGTAAAAATAGAAGCGAAGTAAATCAGTTTATAAACATTTGATTAATGACAGAACAAAAGCCACAAAATGAAAATGGCAGATCACGTTAATTTCATTCTCTTGCGCGCTAGAGATGAATTAGCCTCAGGCATGTCTTGAAGTAATATTACGATTTTTCTTTCTTGAAACTGAAATGTGAAAATTATTATTATTAGTAGTAGTAGTAGCAGTAGTAGTAGCAGTAGCAGTAGTATTGATCCTTTGCCTATATCTTAAAACGTGATTGGAAACTATTATTTATTTTGTCGTGCATTGATACATACATTTTATTTTAAGAACTTTGAAGTTATAGATAACCCCCTACCAATACCAGTGAACGAAACAAAACAAGCAAAAAATAATTTTATATCACAAACTTATGTTTGATTAAATTGCTTGATTGTTTTTTCGAAACAATTTTTGAATCGTTGTTTTTGACAGTATGTAATCCGTTGTTGTTGCTGCTGTTATTGTTGTTGTTGCTGTTGTTATTGTTGTTTCGGGTTTTTTTAATTATCTTTTTGTTTGATGATATGTAGTGATCCGCTTATTTATTTACGTTCTTTACTGTGAATCTCTTTTCATCCTGAAATTGATTAGAAACTGGCATTTTAAATTCAATACTGCTTTCTTTGGCATATTTTTGTTTATATCTTTGACATTTTTATTTAATTATTTCTTGTAAATAATTGTTTCTATTGCTGTATATCGAATTAAAATATTTAATAAAACAAATTATCAAGCTAACTTAAAATAAAAGCTACCTGAATCGTAACATCAAGCTAAAATTTAAAATAACAGCTATCTGAGTTGTATTAGAAGCTTAAATTAAAAATAACAGCTTTTAGAATTGTGTTTGGAGTATTGTTCAGATTTCATTCTTTTCTTATAAATGTATCAGTTACAACAAACATAATTAATTATTTGAGAAAGCAATGTATTCAATTATCAAGTTATATTACAGAAACAGCAATACAGTAGCTCTAATTAACTTGTGTTATGTTGTCTTCAAGAGACAGATCCAAATGTACATCACTATCGTTTCAGAGTTTCTCATCTCGTTATGGTACAATAGAATTTCTGAACTTGCTTTGTGCATGGTCACATAACAGCGTGCTCAGGATGCTTTCATACATAAATAAAACATTATTTTTCCTCTATTAAAGGTTGTAGACCTGCTTAACGACCTATACATTTTTTTCGATCGGGTCTTGGAGAGTTATGATGTGTACAAAGTGGAAACCATCGGAGACGCCTACATGGTCGTGAGTGGACTTCCGGCACGAAACGGCGACCTGCATGCTGGCGAGATTGCCTCCCTTTCTCTAAATCTCCTGAAAGCTATTAATATGTTCAAGATCAGGCACAAGCCGGAAGCTAGGCTTAAAATAAGGATTGGGATTCACTCAGGTATGCTTAGAATTTGTTATTTTGTAAAAATGTAAATATTTGTAAGTGATCTCGAACTATTTAGACTTTATCAAGATTTAAATTAATTTTATGCTTGTGTGTCTTTTTCATACATAGAACACGTTGATATACATCCCGTCCAATGTCTGAATCATCTACTATTGTTTGATCTGATATATATTTTCATGTTTAAACTAAGTCCATATAAAATTAAAAATCACTCGTTTTTCGTTCATCAGAGTAGGCCGAGCATGGTGTCAATGATTTTACTATAAATATTATCAGTCACTTAACAGCTCTTTAATCGTTCATATTTATTAAACATTCATTCAATCATGTATTAGTGTATACAGTTCTGTTATGTGTAAAACGCTCAAGCTTGCAGTAGTTAGTGGGATATTCAAGTTAAGTAATGTTATTACCAGATGGTAGAGCACTGGCTTTTCAGTCTCCTCGAACGAAGCTGAATTAACTATTAAGTATACATGTAGATACAAATACAAGAGTATAGTTTGATGACGCTCTTGCTGTTTAATCGCTTGAAACATTTTATATCGCTCAGCGATTTAAAACTTTTGATTTTTAACAAGTGGAACGGTAAGCTGAGGATGAATAGAAAAACAAACAAAACAATAAACAAATAATGCATACTTACAGACCTTTCCCTTTTTAAGTATGTTTTTCTCTTTAAGTTCTGTTTCATTTATTCTTTCTTGTTTCTTTCTTCTTTCTTGTTTGTTACAACATTTTGATTTTCTTCAATATATCTAATCAAATATTACGTGAATTCCAAATATGTAATAGGTGCTTAACACACTGTAAAATTACTTTCACGATTTTTTAAAAACTCAAGACCCAAATGTACACTTTATACGAAATGTTTTGTGTTTTTTTGTGTTTTTTGTGGGTTTTTTAATCGCTGACGTTATAATGAGTTTCGTATCACATCACATGATATAATACTTAAAATTACACTAATGTGAGTATGAACTGTTATGAAGTGTCATAACATTTATTTTTCAGGACCATGTTGTTCAGGCGTTGTTGGACTGAAGATGCCGAGGTATTGTCTGTTTGGTGACACCGTGAACACTGCATCCAGAATGGAATCTACAGGAGAAGGTAGCATTGTAATACCATGACATCATCTGACCTGATTATTATTTTTGTTGTTGTTGTATAGTTCTTCTTCTTCTTCTCTTATTCTCCTCCTCCTCTTTCTTCTCTTTTTTTTTATTCATTGTCTGCCTAATCTCTGTCGGTTTAAAATAATTTTCTGGTTCACATAATTCAAAAATGAATATTTGGTATTTGAAATGCATATGTTTTATAACTTTGAAGATAACGCTCTGTAACGGGTACATTTAACGCATTTTGACAATCTGTAAACGATTTTGTTTCAGCTTTGAAGATTCATTGTAGTGAAGAGTGCAAGCAGATTCTCGACAAACTTGGAGGATACCAGTTTGAAGAACGAGGTTTTATCGATATTAAGGTATTGTTTTGTTTTTCTAATTAATTGGAACGATTTTCAGAATATCTAATAATAATATATCTGGTTGTAAAAAATACAATCTCATATCCATTTATTTGTTTCTTAATAATGTAAAAATGAATTAAAGCATGAAACGTTCCTGAGATAAGCACTAAGTCTCGGATTAACGCGGATATTTGTGTGTTTTCTTCACAACTAGTACTTTATGGTTTGATTTAAAGCTTTGTGTTGTGTACTTTAGTGTCTTCGAGAAGATCTCTATAAAATATTCTTTACAACTAATCGACAACAATAGTTCATAGTGTGCAGGCGGGACATTTCGTCTTTCAAACTTCATTGCACCAAAATCTATATTTAATGTCTAATAGCCGTTTAAAATGCTCTAATCTGCAAATACGCCGATACAAGCTTACAGTCTAAACACATTTTGTATTCTTACAACAGTTTTCTGTATTTTTTAAGGCATCATAAGATTTCCTTTTTCAGTTACAGATAAATAGATTTAGAGTATTTATACGTACTTTATTCGTGACCATTAATTTATTTAATCTTTTAAAAACTTTCTGTTCCTTCCAACATCAAAATAATCAGTTCCTTTCAATAGTAAAACGAAAAAATCAATAAAAAATCAATTCCTTTCAATCATTTAAAATGATATAATTCTTTTCTAAGGGCAAAGGTCAGAAGCGAACATACTTCCTTGTGGGCGAAGACAAGAACCAGAGAATTCGCAGGATGTCCAAAGAAACGATGTCAGGAAAAGGTCAGCGGTGTGTTTCAACCAGCAACATAGACTACACCGGGAAGCTGTTTGCAGCCAGCCACGCGAGTCAGCGAGTGAGCACTATGCAGCCGCTGGAAGACGAGAAGTACATTCAGTCGTTTGGCTTTGATCAGAACTCAATTCCATTAAATGATCTTTCGAAATCGCGATACTCTGCCAACAATGACGTCTGCACGTGTGAGGACGAGGTGTCGGAGAAGAACCGACTTCTGGAGGAATTCCGATCTGACCTGCCGTGTTTGGAGTGTCACGGCGGGGCTTTGATGAACGGTCACGTGACCACGGACAGGACTTCTCTTGGCGACGTGTCGCATTACAATACACACGAAAATACTCCTGAGAGTGTTGTGTAGCTTACAGAGATTCTGACAGATTAAGCTACATTTTAAACGGATCCAGGGAGAGGTACCGTCTGCTCACCATCAGTATGTGTCTCCTTTCTCTTTCCCGATCGATTTGTTTTATTCTTCATGCAGAAATATTTCATCTACAACAATAACATCACATCATTCATTTCTCAGTTTCTTGTTCCACCTTTGAACATCGACATCAGGAGTATTCCAGTATAAATGATTTCGTCCTTAACTAAAATGCAGGGAAAAAACATTTATAAATACAAAAACAAAATACATGATAACTCAGTACGTGTTTTTTTTTTTGTTTTTTTTTGTTCTTGTTTGTTTTTCTTGTCCGTCTTCCCAGAATAAAAGTTCATTTGTAAAATTACTTTGACTGGTACTTGTGTACCAAATACATTTATTTCGTCAGCCTAAACAACTATATTAAAAATACTTAAAATGTAATACCCGTAAAATACTGTGGGCTAATTTCTACCTAACAATTACAGCTTTTTTTTCTTCTTTTTTTTGTTGTTATATTGTCTTTTTTGTCACGAGTTCAATTGTTTATGTTTACTGCTGTGTACTTTTACAACATACTGGTTCATTTATTTTACATTTAATTTCTAATCAGTATTCTTTTTTTCCATCTTTGCTAAACAAACACAGACAAAGCAGCTTAGCCTTAAAAAATAATGAATAAATAAATAAATAAATAATTTTACAAAAATTTAAATTTAAGAATAGAACAAAAGAAATAACTAATTAACTAACAAAGGAATTTAGTGGGATGTAAACCATTATAAGTGTAGTTTTTATTTAATTACTGATTTATATTCTGATTTTCTTTTTTTCTTCTTTTTTCTTTATTTATTATTATTTTTTTTTTTTCAATTGACATAAGTATTTTTGAAAACAGACAATAATCAAAAGAAAAAAACGACAATAATAATAAAAAAAACAAGCGTTAAAAGAAAAATATGTGTATTCTTTTAATGTCCCAGCATTTAAAGATTATAAAATATTATTATTATTATTATTATTATTATTATTATTATTATTATTATTATTATTATTCCTTTGTCCATCAAAATTATGTTGTTACCTATATGGCTGCAAAACGTGACAGTTTGTGTTTGTAACATTTTATAAATCTTTAAGTTGATTATAAAATGTATCTTGCTTTTGATAAAATATGTAATTAAGTAAACGTCAGAATAGCAGCATTTGAACCTGGTTTATTTTTTAAAATGTAAGGTAAAACCGAGTTAATAAACAAAATGAAAATCATATAAAATGTTGTTAATAATAATAATAATAATAATAGTAATAATGAATGAATGAACAAAAATAATGTTTCTAAAAATCCTAATAATTAATAATATTAATAACTATTTAAAAACATTCTTTATTTTATAATAATGACAGAAAAATAATTTATGCAGAATCAGAATTACATAGATATATATATAATATACTTATACTATGTAAGTTATCTTTCAGTTTCCAGAAATCTCAAAAGCTTACGTAGTATTTTATAATGTCTCATATTTATTATAAAAAAACAAAATCTCAAAAATAAAATGTTTACTATTGATTATAAATTGATATTCTCATTACTGTTTGAATTAACTGATAATTATCACTGAATGTAGCTGCTCAGTGAGTAGATACATCGCTCAGTGTGATCACTCAAATTGTAACACCTCCATATAATTACTACACGTAATTACTAAGATTAATTACTGGCACGTAATTACTGAATCTGATTACCCAAATTATGATACCATCACGTAATTATTCATTATGAATACTCGAATATACTATCACGTCATTACTGAATTTGATTATTCAAATTAAGATATTTCTAAATAATTACTCAATGTGATTACTCAAATTACGATACTTGTACGTAATTACTCAATGTGATTACTCAAATTGGGATATTTCTACGTAATTAATCAATGTTATTACTCAAATTACGATACTTTTACGTAATTACTCAATGTGATTACTCAAGTGCCTCGATAAAAATAGAAAATTGTTGACCTTATTATGTACAAATAAATTCTAAATTCAGCTCTGATATTATCTAACGTTGTTTGTATTTAATTGAACAGATGTACGTATGTATATAAGTTTGTATGTGGGGTTTTTTTGTGTGTGTATGTGTATCTTTAAACAGCAGCAAATAAAACCAAAAACAACAAAGGCAACATAGTGTGGACTCAATACCAATTCACCTGATACCTGTTACGATTTCATAGCTCCGAATAGCTTCCATCAGTCACTGATGTTAAATAATTTGGATTCATTCTCTCTACGACTAATTTGTGAGGTCAACAATTCAGTGACTTCTATCGATAACCACTCCTTAAATATATTTAAACCAGACTAGTTTATACGTGCTTATGAATCAACACATTTAGTACAAAAGGCTTCAAATAAGAGTTTTCGTGCAATTAGAGAAAACCTATAAATAGCCACTTCATTAGCTACTCTAATCAGTGAAGAGTACTTGTCTTCTATAATACATTCAGTATTCCACGACGTTCGTTAAACTGTGAGATGTGAGATGTGAGATGTGAGATTTGACACTGTCACCTGGGGTCAAAGTATCGTCACCTTACACGTAACGTCGTTATGAACTGTAGTGCGCACGCGCGCGCTTCTCTCGTTTACAAATTATGGTCCTCGTGCGTATTTTGGTGACTTGTAAATTGTACAATTCATATGGAATATTTGTTGTATCGGGATAGAGCCAAAGGTTACAGCAGATACAGACTGCATGTATTTGTTTTTGTTTATTGTAGAGTTTAATTTCATATCAGTTATATCAGTTCACTCCAATATATATGCAGGAAAACAATATTTGTAGGATTATTAAATGCAGATTTCTGTAATGTATTAATCCTAAGAGAAAAAACCTAAGGCTTGAATATATAACCATTATTATGTTCGTGGGAAAGTCAGGTACGAAAAAAAACAACAAAAAACTCAATTTTTGATTCAGTGTTTTATGTGTTTGTGTGATTTTTTTTTTTTTTTCATTGAGAAATAAAAATGAAAATGGAATATTTTGTGAATGCAGTTTGCATTATTCTACACGGTAGAACACAGCTATATAATACTTCTAAAAAAGAATACAATCAAATGAAGGGCATATATATATATATATATATTTATATATCTATGACAAATTATATAAGTCTGTAATGAGCAAATACTATCTGGCAATAATTACACTAATTAATTTGAAAATTTTATTAACTCGTGACAATAATTAACACACTAAACATTGTTTATTTTACTGAAACAGTGTAACTTTGCAAATTCAAAATTAGGTGCAAAATTAGGTGCAAATGGATAATAATATTTCTCTTTTTTCTTCAGAAGAAAACTGCAAAACTCTAATTTCTCAGAATTTGATTTTTTTAAATATTTCATTATTGTTATTATTATTATTATTATTATTATTATTATTATTATTATTATTATTTTATTATTTATTACTTCTACTACTACAACTATTACTAATACTAATACTTTTTTTTTATTTATTTATTTATTTATTTATTTATTTATTTATTTATTATTGTTTCTAACACAGTGGATCAAGCTTTCCGTAGAGATTTATTATCAAAACCGCAAAGTGTTTTAACTCATCGAGCCCAAGTCAGTTACGGTCATAATAAAAAGCATCGAGACAGCTAATTTGATAAACTTTTAATGAACAAATTTTGAAATAATCTTGCAACAGTAATTGTTATTTTGGAAATTAATTTACTTGATAATAGTAATTAACAAAATAAAATAATATTATTGTTTTATATAATATTCTTGTGCAATGCTATTGCCATTAAAATTTGGTGCAAATATTTTAAATTATGTCAACTGTATACATATATAGCAGTTCTAACAATGACGGCCATCAAAGGTTAGTTAAATATAAAAAGAACCAACCTTTTTATGACCTCTACTGGAACAGAAATAAAAATTGTTTTCCAACTTTAAGGGGGAAAAAATAATAAAAAATAAAATAAAATAAAATAAAATAAATAAAATATAGTAAAATAATTAATAAAGAAAAGCGGAAAGAGAGAAAGAAAAGAGATTAAGAAATAAAACAGATTATACGATAAATGAAGAAATGAAAGAAAGAAGGAAAACAAAATGAAGATATATATTAAGTAAAACAGAAAGACAAGATAAAGGAAAAATAGCAAATGCCTAAATAAATAAATAAATAAATAAATAAATAAATAAATAAAATAAACATGTAAATAAATAAATAAATACACAGGTAAATAATTGAACAGATCAATGAAGCAATAGTATGATATAAAAGACTCAGTGTTGTTATGTATTCGAATCAAAACTATCAGTTTCATAAAATTTTAGCCTATTTTACGTACATACTGAATTTTAATTTATATGATAACCGGAACATTCCAAGAACCATAACTGTGGAAGAAATATGTCTATACCCTCACTGACATATTCCGACCCATGTGAATATGAACAATACAGAGACTACTCTAATTTAAAGTTTGCATCTTTAGCTGTCATCTGAAGTTTAACGTTCAGTGAAATTCGTTTATGTTATACCGACTTTTGATATGATCGCATTAAAAGTTCATGTTCACTTCGTTCTCGAGGCTTGCTTCAGTTTAATATATTAACATAAATTATGCTGCATATAACTTACCAGTAAAATGTTGTGTGAAAACACCCTTAAATATTTCCTTCATTTGAATATAACCAATGTGAATTAATAAATAATACCACAGCATAAAAGTAAGAAATGGATTTCAGGATATCAAAATCTTTTTCAAACTTGTGTTGAAAATCGCAAAGTTTATGAATGATTTGCATTTTAACTGTTTTGACTTCAGTTCCGAGTCGCTAGAGTGTCTGATTGTCTGAAAACGTCACATTGTTCTGATGTCTGGAGGACGACGAATTGTTCACCTGACTTCCGTCTGACACCCGACCTTGAAAAATCCTCTCCTTCAACACGACGTCGTTCTCGGCTACTTTGGGAACTGCCAAGTTAACGGCAGACGTCTTTGAGGAGAACGTCACTCTGTCGGAATCTCTCACGACGTCTGGACAGTCCTTTGAACTGTTCGATCCCGAGCCGTTGGCTTTGAGAATGGGGAGAAGACCGTTGTGAGCCGTCTTCACCTCACACCGCGACGTCTCCGGTTTGTACTCTGAAACGTTTATCACGCGCCGCGCGTGCGTGCTGATTGTCTCGGGGACTGATTTGGGGGCGACGGGGACGTCTACGACTTTAGGAGCGGGCGGCGACCGCTCCGACTTCGCGGTCAAGCACGATCGACTTCTAGCGAAGATGAGCGAAGGCCGAAGGTGCGGGTTGAAGGAATGATTGTTGAACGCGGCGATGCTCTTGATGGGGTCGTGGAGACAGTTCTGATTGTCAAACGTCTCGGCTGGGTTATCCAGGTGAACGCCGCTGTCGTCAGAGTTTCGCGTTCTCTTCTCCCGAACTTTCTTGTCTTCACTCAGCAACCACCACGTGTGCATTTCACCTTTCCCCTGAAAACACAGAAATATACTGCTTCCTGCTTATCATTATTTTTTATTTATTTATTTTTATTTTTATTTTCTCTTAAATTATTTTATTTTATTTGTTTTCTTTGTTTATTTATTTATTTATTATTATTATCTTTTTTTTTCTTTCTAAAGTATAAGAAAAAAGAAAGTATAATAGTATCAGTATACAAAGATCGCAAGATAACTACATACTCCATAACTATTAGTCTCTCATTCTTGTAATTATTCTTACGTAATGTTATTATATATATATATATATATTATGGTTTACTTTCTTTTTCTTTTTCTTTGTGTATAATTTAGTCGTTAAGTGAAAATATTAAAAATTATGTCTACAAAGAGTTAGTATAAAAAAGATAACCGACTTAAAAAATAACTGTAATGTAAGCTATTCTTTCCAAACAATTTTATTTACGTTGTTGCTTAACAAACTACTTGGTGTAATGATTTAACTACTTGCTGTTTGTTCTATTAATGTAATACATTAGTGTGTGTGTGTGTGTGTGTGTGTGTGTGTGTGTGTGTGCCGGTGTTAATTGTTTCTTACCTTCATTGATACGAGTCCTCGATATTCTAATTCATATCCACCCAGTTCATCGAGGATATCTTTAGTTCTTTGACTCACGTGTATTTTTAACGCTGAAGGACAAAAAAAGGAAACATGATTTTTTAGTCATGAAAAATATGATTATGTCTTTCCACAACAGAAATATTTCTAACATTAAACGTAATGGTTATTTTCTAATACTTGCGATTACTGATAACTAAATAAATATATTTATATATATATGTTTTAATAATATTCAAAAAATTTTTTTTTCGCATTTTTCTTTTTATTTTCTTGTTTTTTCCGTTTCTTTAACCTTTTTGTTTTTCTTTATTTTTTATATTTCCATATTTATTTATTAACAGCGCATATATTATGGATTCAAAATGATGACATGACACGGACATTTAAAATATGCCATGGTACTTGTAAATAAAATATAAATTTACAGCTTCTGTTAATATTTACCTTCTCCGTTAGACTCCATTCTTGACGACGTGTTGACGGTGTCACCAAACAGGCAGTAACGCGGCATTGTGAGACCAACAACACCAGCTACCACTGAGCCTACTCGGACAAAATTTAAATTAGATTTATAACTGTTAATATTAGTTTCAAAACCAATTCATTCAGTGGTTAGGGCAGTAAATGTCACTTACATAGAGTAGATGACAGTCAGTAAAATAGATATGAAAATCAGTGAAAACAAATAAATAAATAAATAAATAAATAAATAAATAAATAAATAAACTGATGTAAATACGATTTATAGCAAACCTTTGTCATTAGTGTTCTTGTTGGGTTTTTTTTGTATATTTGTTTTGTTGGATTTTTTGTTTTAAATTTTAAACTATTATTATTATTATTATTATTATTATTATTATTATTATTATTATTATTATTATTATTATTATTATTATTTTCTTTCTCTGCAATAATAATATATAGTAGTATTTTCAGCATAAACAGGACTTGTAGTAGCAACAGCAACAGCAGCAGCAGTAGTAGTAGTTGTAGTGGTGGTGTGTATAGTGAAAATGATAACAATGGTTGTAGTAACTGTAGAAGTAACAACAGCAACATTTGTAGTAATAATAATAATAACAGTAATAGTAGTAGTATAACTACAACAGGATTATTTATTTATTTATTTATTTACTACTGCACAGAAACACTCACCGCTGTGAAGACCAATCCTGAGTTTGATCACTGTTCGAGGTTTGTGACGTATTTTAAACTGTCGTATGGCGTTAAGCAAGGCCAGGGACATTGAGGCGATCTCGCCTGCATGGTTGATGCCGTTTCGTTTGGGGAGACCACTCACAACCATGTAGGCATCCCCGATTGTCTCCACTTTGTACACGTCATAGTTCTTGATGATGGAGTCGAACAAAGTGTACAAGTCGTTCAGAAGATCAACAACCTGAAATATGGAGAGCGCAGCTGTCGAATAAAAATATGTAATCACGGGTAATGATATAAATGAAAAAAATATTAGCGGTTTTTTTTTTATAGTGAGGTTGGATGTATAAAATACGTTTATCATCAGATATGGTATCGTATCAACAATAACATAATGAAGAACATTATATTCCAAGCATTTTGCGTAACTGATTAATATAACAATAAGACAGTAACGTTGACTCAGTCCCTAGACATTTAAATTTATTTATTTTTATTTATTTATTTGTTTTTTAATTTAAATTTCATCGAAGGCGATGCCTAATTTTCTCTTTAGGACTTGATGGTCAAAGACTGAAAAGGATCTTAAGCCGGAAATGTATACCAGTTGAAGTATACAGCTTAAAAGAGTCTACGGGAGAAATGGATGAGAGAGAGAGAGAGAGAGAGAGAGAGAGAGAGAGAGAGAGAGAGAGAGAGAGAGAGAGAGAGAGAGAGAGAGAGAGAGAGACACACACAAATATATATACATACAAGTAAATCCTCTGAAATAAATTTAAATGTTAAAATAAGGTGTTAACTGTAAAGATTTAATGTGTTACTTGTAAAGGTGTAAAATGTTACCAGAAAACAACACAACACCTCCCAAAAAACCAAAAACCAAAAAAAGAAACCTAAATAATAAATACTAATGACAATGATTTGTTATTTATTTATTTATTTATTTATTTATTTATTTATTTGTATATTTTTAGTTATTTACGTTGCATGTTAATGTTAAAGTGTTACCTGTAAAGGCGTGCTTTCAGCAGACAAGGCTGTGAATCCACAAATATCACTAAAATAAATAGTAACAAGATCAAAAGCTTCAGGGATTACTGGCTGCCCACGAACAAGCTGAGCTGCAACAATCCTGTGTTAAATATAGATACACAAAATATAACAGATTTGTAACAACAGTGTATAAAAGACTGTATGTAACTATATGATATACATATATAAATATGATACAAATATAACAGATATGTAACAACAATGTATAAAACACAGTATGTAACTATATGATATACATATATAAATATGATACAAATATATAACAGCAGTGTATAAAACTAAATATGTATCTATATAATATAAATATATAATGATTTTGTGCACAAAAATAAGAATATAAATATCTACAAATACAAATTATATTAATAGTTCTGAAAACATTTTTATTATTTGCATATATATTTAATTCTTTCTTTGTTTTGATTTTATTTTCTGAACGAACTACTGTGTTTCAATGAATGGATATAAATATTGTGTGTGCGGATGTGTGTGTGTATTGAAACACAATAGTTCATTCAGAAAACAAAATCGAAATAAAGAATTAAATATATATGCAAATAATGATTTTTTTCTGAATTATTTATATTGCCCAAACATAAAAAGGAGTTTGACATGTACTGTATAATCCGCTAAATCTTAGATATTATCTACAAATTTTAATACCTTTATGCGTGCTATAAAATGATATTATTTAGAAACACCCATGTTTTAATGCAATATTTAAATACTAATATAAAATATACCCTAGGCCTGCAGACGTTCCCTGTTAATATAATTCTCTCTCTCTCTCTCTCTCTCTCTCTCTCTCTCTCTCTCTCTCTCTCTCTCTCTCTCTCTCTCTCTCTCTCTCTGCATGTTTGTATATGTATGTGTGTGTGTATATATATATATATATATATATGTAAAATCATGTATGTATATACGTATATATGTATATATAAGCTGTGTGTATATGTTTTTGTTTATGTATTCCTCCTATGTTTCTATTTATCTGCCTCTTTTTAATCAACTCCATTTCTTTTTATCTCTCTTTATATTTATCTATCTGTTTGTCCGTCCCTCCGTCGTCCGTCTGTCTGTCTGTCTATCTCTCTCTCTGTCTATCTGTCTATCTCTCTCTCTGTCTGTCTGTCACATTTATAAAACGTTCATTTTGAAGTAGTTATTTATGTAAACCGATTATTACATAGAAAACTGCACAGAAAAACACGTACTTTGGTAACATGCGGTACAGCAACATTTCTGTTTTCTTCTTTTCTTCGGCCAGTTCCACTGTTCTTTCCAAAACAACAGCCTCGAGATTGTTAGCGTATCTCTCCATAATTATCATCATGTTGTCAAATATGTTAGATTTCCTGAGATAAAAAATATATAATTAACCAATTAAAACAAGAGATACTGTATACTATGTCAAGACTGGCTATACTACACTGTAGTATTTATGAGGAAAGAATATTCTATACTGTTGATAGTTCCAGATTTTGTACGAAAATTCAAACTAACATTTGTTTGATTCTTCAGTATTTTGAGTAATATATTGATGATGTGCTTTCCCTAACGGGGATATATTCTTTCAAAGCTGGTGTCATTTTATTTTAAAAGCCAAAATTAATGATTTGCAATTTAATGCAAAAGATGTCGGCGATGTTAATAAAGTATTTAATTTAGAATTATATCAGAACAGTTTTTTGTATATATATAAGTGTGCATGTGTTTTTGTACATAATTTATTCTTACTTTTATTTAAATATACTTACATGCCTTTCTGCATAGGTCTGAGTCGCTTGCGCACTGTTTTCAGGTCAGGTCGCAGTTCGGGGTCTTCTTGCCAGCAGTCCTGAATGACGTCAATGACGTAGGTGTCACATGTCAATCTCGCCAAGTTAGGCCGAAAGTATTCACCTTGTTCTTGTAAACCTCCTTTTACCTTTTCTACAATTTCTGTTGGTTTTTAAGAGAAGACATTATAAAAACGTATTTAAAATATTATCAAAAAGTGCAGATTGAATATACAACAACTGTTTTAAGTTCTTAAAGCATTTTTATATAAAATATAGATCAGTTTTGGTATTAAACATCTATTAGTAATCGTTTGAAATGTAAGCACAATATTTATTATGGATATAAGATTTTCGACTCCGTGTAAAAATCTGTTGCTCACGAAATTTTAATTCGACACAATATCACAAATAATTTTCTGATGAGAAAACATTAAACATTTATTAAATGTTTGCGTATTTTTATGAAGAGAAATATTTGATAACAATTATCCAGTTCAAGTTTTGGTGAGAAGTTTACCTTTAGGTGTTAAGTGGCAGTCACCATAGGGTCCGGCTCGAAAGAGAATCTCGTAGAGAACGATGCTGAACGAGTACACGTCGCCTTTCTGTGAGCCGCACAGAGGAGGTTTCTCCATGCGAAGCAGTTCTGGTGCCATCCATAACTTTCCTAATAACAATAACAATAACATTAATAATAACAACAACAACATCAACAACAACAATAATAAAAAAATAAATAATAATAATAATAACAAAAACTATAACAATAATAATAACATTAATAATAACAATAACAACAACAAGAATAATAATAATAACAATAATAATAACAATAACAATAATAATATTAATATCAACAACAATAATAATAATAAAAATAAAAACAATAATAATAATAATAACAATAACAATAACAACAATAATAATAATAATAATAGCAATAACGATAATAATAACAATAATAATAACAATAATAATAATAAGAACAACAACAACAACAACAACAAAAAGAATACTGTGTTTATGAACAAGTTCTACTTTTTATTTCTATCTCACTCAGTGCTGGTAATGGGACGGGTTACACAAGTGGACCACATTCACTTACTTTTCAGTCTCCAATTTGCGTTCAAATTCTGTACTAGTATGGAGTCAGAGAAGTTTATTACTTATCCTTTGTCAAGTTTTTAACAATTAAAATTAATTTATATTTTTTATAATTATAACTTGCATAATTTATTCGCCTATCATAGACAACAAACATAATTATCAACCTGAGACTCACGAACATTACACCTAGTTCCTAAATCCCATTGCTTTTACCAATTTCACTGTCTGATTGACGATATGAATATGCACGGTAATGTTCCTGAATGATAGATGAATTCTTGTTTGTAACGTGTGTGATTGGCAACGTGATACAGACTCATAATTAATTTATAACTACTGGCACCAGTTAATAATAGAAATTTTCAGTGCCATGAATACCTTTTGAAGTCGAAATCGATTACACTACATAAAATTACTTTTTTATTCATTTATCTTTTCAACGAATGTCTCATTATTTAAGAACATCGTGCAGAACGTAACCTATTTAAGTAATATTTGTATGAAAAATTAGACAACCACAGAAATGGTATGTTCAATAATGGTGTATAGAATTGTAAAAAATACAGTCTGCAACCATTTTGTAATGTTTTGACTTAGTATTTCTGAAGTCCTGTTACGTCATGCAGGCATAAAATAATAAAAACTTACGTTTATACAGCGCATGTTCCCCATGGTATGGTATTTCCTGACCCTGTTTAAATTTATTCAGACCAAAGTCAGTGATTTTCACCACCCACCGACTGTCTACGAGACAGTTAGATGACTTCAGATCTCCGTGACTTCCAATGGCGCTCTGGTGTATGTATATCATACCCTGAAGTGAAGAGGAAACGGAGAAATACAAAGATTTTAGACAGTTTTGAAATTCTGTTCTTGTAGTGTTTAACTGTTTGATGATGATAACGAAGATCATAATGATGTGATGATGGTGATATAATTAAATTACTAATTAATTAATTAATAACAATTAATAATAATTGAAAGAGCAATATATCAAATGCATTGGATACATTATATTATATGTAATGTGTAACGAAGAAGTAATAATGATTGTCTTATTTTATTTTTACTCAACTATTTCCTTTCTACATAAAATAACAACAGAAAAGAAATTAAAATGGGTTGTCTTATCAAGATTTCGATTTTATTATTAAATATATGAATACTGGCCATGGAAGTTCTTATTCTACTGATTTTGGTAATAATGTGAACTAATTATCCATCCACCTTTAGAATGTCCGACACGATGGAGGCAATGAACATATTATCCAGTTTAACGTCATCATTTTCCAAAATGTCCTGAAACGAATAATTTACTTTTCAGTTTTAAACCAAGAAAGAAAAACAAAAAAGAAAGAAAGAAAGCAAGAAAGAAAGAAAGAAAAAGAAAAAGAAAAGAAAACATTGTGCTATAATATGTATGAACACATTTGTATGTATGCGCGCGTGTGTCTGTCTGTGGGTGTTTTATATTAAGTGTGGTTAAATGCATTTTAATTAATATAAACAAAAGTATTTACCTCTAAACTTCCCTTTGAGCAATACTCCATGATGATGTGTATTTGTTCCATTTCAATACAGGCTCCGATAAACTGCACTACGTTGTTGTGTCTCAACTCTCTCATCTGTAGAAATACAGTTTTCATACCAGTTATATCACAAACACACAAAAACATAAAATACATCTATAATACAAGTCTGTACAATTAAATACCAGTCAGAAACACTTAAATTTCTAAATTATACTTGTAAATTATACTTGCTAACCTTGTAACAGAAGTGTTATCATAATTTGGTGTTATACACTTCTTAAGCGTGGGTCTTTGAACGGATTCCACTGGATTTGGTAAAATATGCTATTATAAAGCATCCTCATGTTTTTTTTTTTATTTTTAGACTTCAAAACTAATATTTTTCAAAAGGAAATTTAATTTTCTAAAAATATTTAATATTTTTGTACTATTTTGAGCTCCATCTTGACGTCTCGAGTCAGATCAAGGTGACGTTTTTTCACGAGTTTCATGGCGACGAGAGTTCCTTTGTACACGCCGGCCTTTGTGAACTTCTGTTCATTTCTGTCCTGTCCGAAACTCAGACTCACTGTGCTCTGAAGCATGCCCTGATGTAGTCATAAAACACGTTTTCAAACAAGCAAAATTAAAATGAAAATAAATAAATAATAAAAATAAATATATGCATATTATTCACTCTTATGTGTAATATATATATATTTATATTTCTGAGGATGTGAAAATGTGTGTGTGTGTGTGTGTGTGTGTGTGTGTGTGTGTGTGTGTGTGTGTTTGTGTGTGTGTTTGGTATTTATTTATGTTTCGAATAAAGGTGTCTAGATGATAATTAGGTGAACAGATAAAGAAGAGTATTGTTAATAGTTTACAGGGTTGTTGCTGATAAATGACAGGACGGAGAATGCTGCTCCTGGTTGTTGTTGGATATCCTTGATGTCGATCTTCCAGATGAGGGAGGCGAGTTCTTGTTCATATCTCCAGTTTCTGAAACACGTATTAACAGTTGTATGTCTCTGACGGTCTACTGATTGTTCTAGTTTCTTATAATTGAAGATATGAAACCGGTTAAAGAGAGAGATACTCTTATTTTAGGCAATAATTAAGTATAACGAAGTTTTACCTATAAATATAGTTTTATTTCAGGCAATAATTAAGTATAACGAAGTTTACCTGTAAACAACAAGAAGCACTATGACAGTTATAAAACAGACTCCTCCCAGAGATCCACCGACTATGAAACCAACATAATCTGTAAAATAAATAATACATTAATAATAACAGTTTCGGTCGTAGTATTCGTTGTAGTAGTAGTAGTAGTAACAATAGTTTGTCGAAGTCATACTAGTATGTAGTAGATTCTGTATCTTCTCAGATACAATATTGTGTGTAAGAAGTGTGTGTGTGTGTGTTTCTTTCTGTTTGTAATTGTGTGCGTGCATGCACGAGTTTAAAATATGCAGTTACTTGGTGCAGGTTTACAACGTTCGCCGTCGTAGCCACAAAGTGGTTCATCCCGAGGAATGTTGTCGCCGTAGATCGAAACATCTTCAACGTAGTCCTGAAACATTGCATGTTATTTTACAAAACTTGAACACAAACACACCAAAAGAATAAATTAATTTATGTAAGCACTAAACAGTTTACTAGTATGAGGCACTGTGTTTCAGAAAATAAATTTATCCTTCGTACATAGCATATAAATTATTAATGGCCAATCAAATGATAAAACGTTTTAGAAAGACTGAGTCTCTTTTGATTTGTTTTTACATTTTTGTTGGTAATAGCACAAAAAAATTAAAATATCCCTATAGCATCTTGCCTTTTTAAAAAAGTAATTAATTAAAACTAGAATCTTTAAGGGAATGTAGAATATTGACAATTTACACAGAGTTATGTATGTCATCATTTTTATGATATTTTTTTTTTATCGATTTACCAGATTCTGGTGATTCATATCTCTTAAAAATCGACCAATTGGCTTCAGTCCGTGTCCGTACGTGTTGTTGTCCGGAAACAAAGCCAACACGGTGTAGTTAGCCTCGGCGTCTCCGTTTTTGTCGATATAGATCATGTGACCTTCTATACCTGCATAAAATAATAAGTAATTGTTTTTATAACTGTGATATTCATTATGTATCATTTATCAAGTAAAACAGTTTCTTTGTTATTATTTATTTTTTATTTATTTATTTATTTATTTATTTATTTATTTATTTATTATTATTATTATTATTATTATTATTATTATTATTATTATTATTATTATTATTATTATTATATTTTGTTGTTGTTGTTGTTCTTTCGTTATTATATGTAAAAGATTTATTCTATACCAGTATTTATTTAACTTGTTTCGATGTTTATATCATATAATTGTACTTTTATTACATTTTTTACGGTTTTGGTACTTTTCATTTAACTCCCCCTTCTATGTAATTTATTTTTTGTGAAAAACATAAAGTAACGCATTTGTAAATGTTTATTTTAATTATGTTTTTCTATATCCCAAAACGAGTTAATAAAGATAAGGGTGACAAAATGATTTAACACAGAAGAATTTGTCCTATTTTTTACATGAAATAATGAAAATTAACAACACACTCAGAACTTAGAATTAGATTATTAAAAACAAAAATGTGCATGAAGATCTTACTAACTAAGAAATCAATCTGAATGTTTCATTCATCTTTCATTAACTCCTCTAGTTTTAGTCTCCCCTAAAATAATTTCATTCTGCCTCGGATAAGCCATTAACCAGCTGAAGAAAGCTTACACAGAAACATTAACACCAAGATTACCATGACAATTTCAGAGTATCACTGTACCTTACGTCACCTGTCTATATATATATATGTGTGTGTGTGTGTGTGTGTGTGTGTGTGTGTGTGTGTATATATATATATATATATATATATATGTATATATATATACACACACACACACACATATTTACGTAGTATCAAGATGCTATTAGATGCTCTTATCAGTGTAACTAACATTTAAAACACAAGCATCGATTTATCATTCGTTATAATTATTTACGTTTAACAACAGTTCGATGTCGTTTAATGTTAACTGTTATTAAGACTAATGATTGTCTAAACAGGTGATTTCAGAAAGCAAAATATTCGCTAATGCTACTTAATTTTTATTATATCAGTTAGCGTAGACTGTGTGTGTGTGTGTGTGTGTGTGTGTGTGTGTGTGTGTGTGTGTGTGTGTGTGTGTGCGCGTATACATGAGCCTACGATTAAAGCAGACACATAAAACCCTTCTCAAAAGATCGTTTTATTACATAAAATAATATTAATTATAAAATATCAATATTTAACCATCTGTTACATATATAGAAATACATGTTATCTTCAAATTTAATCAGTACTGGATTTTTTTTTTCTCGGCAAAATTTTATTAACTATACTGATCAAAAAATGATT
>CM022679.1:15948341-15958341 GCA_012295275.1 Chrysomallon squamiferum
AAACACACACACTTACAAACACACACACAAACACACACACTTACAAACACATATACGTACACAAACACACACACTTACAAACACATATAGGATATCCAAAAACACACAAACAAACACATATACGTACACAAACACACACACTTACAAACAAACACATATACGTACACAAACACATATACACACAAACACATATAAACACAAACAAAAACACGCTCCCATCCTGTTTTCTCTGCGCTTTTCTAACTGCGCATTTATTTCAAGGTGTGTGTTTGAAAGGTGTCCCGGTGAGAAACTATCTACGTGACTCCAGTTATGAATGAACGAATTCATCACTGACACGCTCTGCTAGATTCAAAATAGAAAAATATTTTTCTCTGGTTTTATCACACGTTAATGGAGATCATTTCAGCCAAAATTAAAGGTATTTAAGTTCATTACCTGATTTAAAAATCCGGTTATGATTACATTTTCGTTTTAAAAGAGCCCATTAAAAAAGGTCAGCAAGTAATAAAAAGAATTATGAGACTGTTTTAGAAGTCTGTATCTGAAAATGAGATCACAGTCTTGTGGGAAAATGTTCTAATCAGTTAGGATAAAATTTAATTTTTGTGTTGATGTAGCATTTTGCTGATTTGTTGTTTTTCGTAAAGAAGGATTTTTAAAGTTTATTTTGTTAGTTATTTGTTATCATTATCATTGTCTTTTTTCTTCTTCTCCTTTATTTTTTGTAAATTTCTTTGTTTATTTATATTTGAATCTTACATAGGGTCATGAAATATTTATGAATAATTATAATAAAAATGTTCAAATATTTTTTTTTTCCGAATTAACTTGAAACGAAAGACATAATTATCAGAAGGATATTTTTTATTTATTGATTTTTTCGAATGGTTTTTCTTTCGTTGTTTTCTTTATTTGTTTTCTCAGTATTTTTCTTTCATTTGATTCAGACATAATTTCGTATATTTAGATTTTAAAAATTACACTTTTCATTAATTACTAAACTATATGTCTTTGTTCCTGTTGCTTCGTTTTGTAAATTATCACCATTACTTGTAGGTAATTTGCAAAAAAACAAAAAAGCGACAAAATGCACTTTAATTGATTGTTAACTTGTGAATTTGAAATTTTAAGTAGATTAATAATAAAGGATATTTTAGATTTAGTTCTTATTGATGTTTTTATTTTTGTTATTATTCATTCACTGATTTTATTATCATTATTATTATTATTAATATTATTATTATTATTATTAATTATTTTTATTATTATTGTTGTTATTGTTATTATTATATTATTTATTTAATTATTATTATTACTGTTATTATTATTATTATTGGTATTATTATTATTATTTATATTATTTATTTTATTATTACTGTTGCTGTTGTTATTATTATTATTATTATTATTATTATTATTATTATTATTATTATTATTTGTTTATTTATTTATTTTATTTTATTTTATTGCATTTAATTTGATTTTAATTACATATTTTAATGTATTTCAATCAAAAATAGATGACAACAAGAACTATGCTTAAATATCTAATACAGTATTCTTAATCTGCAATGAAATATATCTAGAATATATATATACATATACACACACACATGTTTTGAAAATTAAGATTATACTTCAGTGTTATAAAATTATGTAAATGTAATAAAATATAACAAACTTCTCCAAAATAACAAGATTATAAAATATCTGAATCGAAAATAGATGAAAGTAAAAAAAAACACTTAAACATTGTTAATCGGACACCGTTAGTTATATTTCAGAAAACAGCCATCGTTAGTTATATTTCAGAAAACAGCCATTGTTAGTTATATTTCTAATATCTGACATTTTCAGTTACTTTTTAGATATCAAACATTGTTAATTATATTTCATATATCTGACAATGTTAATTATATTATACAGGCGTAACAATGTCAGTTATATTTCAGATATTCGCTGTAGTCAAAGTCACTTATATTGCAGATATCTGACACTGTCAGTTTTATTTAAGATATCTGACATTGTCACTTGTATTTCAGATACCTGACACTGTCAAATATATTTCAGATATCGGACATGCACAAACCTTTACTTCTAGTTAAATCAAAATTAATATACCAAGCACTGCCAATTATACCTCAAATACCTGATGTGCTGAAATCTAATATATTTAACAATCTACATATATAAAATATATTTTAAATGACAAAAGAAACAATAAATACCTCTGGTTCTTAGATACGTTCTCATGACAATGGAATGGATCTCATTGAAGTGGTACAAGGTGCTGTATGGGCCTGTGAAGTTGGTCAGGTCGTTGACAGTCATGTTTCGTTTTTCTGCCAGATGTTTGAGATTCTCTGCCGCACGAATCATCAGATCTATTTTCTCTACGACGATGCTGAATTTCTGCCACCCGTAGTGCTCCATCAGAGCGATTACGGATTTTGCCGAGTGTGTGCTCGGAGGCTGTGTTCGGGCAAATGTCGGAAACACGTTTTTGTTCGAAACGATGGGGTCGTTACATTTCTGTAAAGAAAAAGAAATAAGACGTGAAAGAATTTTATGAAGTTTGGAACAAAATGTTTAAATGTATAAAAACAGACTGTGTGTTATTGTTGTAGTTATGTGTCTATAAATAGATAGATAACAGTGATAATGATAATCATGATAATGATATAATAATAATAATAATAATAATTTTGGCAATTATTTATTTACTTTAGATTATTAATCTTTATCTTTTACTGAATCAGTATAAGGCATTCATCAGTGTGTAATGTTATTTTATTTTATTTATAATTATTTATTTATTTTTTATTTATTTATCTGTTTATTTGTTTATTTGGTTATTTATGATAGAAAGTAAAAAGACAGAATGAAGGTGATAAGGAGATAGAGAGATTGTGTGTGTCGTGCGTGTTTTTTGACAATTTTATTTATATCAAGAATCTATAATTAAGAGACTAAAATGAGAATTGATTCCAGAGCATTAAAGACTAATAGTCAACGAATTTACAATTGTGACACAGAGGTATGTTTTTATTTTTAATTTTAATTTTTTTATTTATTATTATTATTATTTTCGGAAATACAATATTACATTATCTATTTCTCATCATAATCTATAGAAGTGATAATGTGAAACACACCCCATCTCATTAAAATACGATCAAACCCAACATTTCTAACATTTCTCTTTCCTCATTATTTTCGTGGAAGATCGAAACAAAGTTACGTTTAAAAACAGAGATTAAATTTATCTGTTACAAGTGATCTTTATTCATGATTGCTTGACCGCGAAAATAGCTGAATTTCTTTTTAATAATTTACAACTGTTTCAATAATTATATTTTTTAATCTGATATCTCTCTCTCTCTCTCGTCCCTTTATTTAAACTGTTACTATTTTATTTCAGTGAGTCAAGATAATTAAATCTGTTATTTCATTAAAATTAATGAACTGTGAATACTTTTTTCTTAATATTGTTAAGAAATCATAATCTTATTTCTATTATTTTACAAATATTTATTATCAAAAAAAAGCAGCAAGATAACGAAATATTTAATTTTGTTTCTGTAAGCTGATATAAATTTTTCTAAATATAGTTGATGTTATTTCAAATCTGTATTTTATTATTTTATTATTATTATTATTATTATTATTATTATTATTATTATTATTATTATTATCATAATTTTCCAACTAATCGCTTTGTCCTTTGCTTAACACGCTTGACCTGAACGAAGTTCTTTACGGAATGAATCAGATGTACTTAAAACTGTATAAATATTTTATTGCATGGCAACAGTCCAGTTTGGTATGTCAGCTGAAGAACTCGCGGGCACAGGTATAAATTAGAAATGTTACCTGGTTATGTATATATATGTATGTATGTGTGTATGTATGTATGTATGTATGTATGTATGTATGTATGTATGTATGTATGTATGTATGTATGTATGTATGTATGTATGTATATATATATGTATATGTATGTGTACATGTGTATGTGTGTCTGAGTGGATACATATATATATATAAATTTTCACTTTTTAAAATTACTCTACAAAAATACAATTAAAATTAAAAAAATTATTTTCTCTTGGTACCTTTAAAAGACCACAAAACATTAATCAAATCGTGTATTCCCAGTAACAAATGTTATATGTTATTAAAATATATATTTATATTTCCAGACATTTATCTTATCTTAGTAGTGTTATTTTATCCTGTTAAATTTAGTAGTATTTATTCATTAAAGCTAATACACATAAATAAATAGATTTTTTTGTGAAATGGTTACGTTGTTTATATTTATTGAGGAAAAAATCTCCATGAGAAATTATAAAATAAAAAAAAATCAGTTATTTTTACAGCGGTAAAATGTATTTTATTTACTGCTGCCTCGCTGAAGACATTTTAAGCTGAATGCTTGCTTCATAAACTGCAGCATGTTAATAGCATGGAGACATTTTTACGAGAAAATTCAATTAATTTTTAAAGTAAAAAAAGTAAAAAAGGAAAGAACGTAATTAAACCTTCATTTGTCTTTCGGCTTTCACAGCTTAAAGGAGGTGAGTACAGATGTGAGTTGGGGACGTTGCCCAGTTTGCATGTGGGAGTGTGAGTAGATGGGGTTACAGCTTTTATTATTTTAATTGTTGTTGTTATTGTTAGTGTTATAATTATCACTGGCATTATATTCTAAACTGCACTATAGTATATTATTTTAGTTGGTCGCATTGGTATTAAATTATGTGGTATACTTGATTATATTATTTTTTTAAATCGCACTGACATTATAATTTATGGAACGTTATATTATATTATTTTAGTAACTCGCACGACATTATATTCCATGATACACTTGAGTATATTTTATTAGTAACTCGAACTGATATTATATTCTATGGTACACTTAAATATATTATTTTCATAAGTCGCATTGACATTATAGTCCATGGAACATTAATTTAGTAACTCGTATGTTTATATTCTGTTGAACACTTAAGTATTTTATTTTAATAGTTCGTATTTGCTTTATATTTTATGAAACACAATGGTATACATTATATTATATTTTATATTACATTATATCGGTAACTGGTCTTAGTATTGTATGCTTTGGGTACTGTATCACAGTATATTAGTTCTAATCAAGTCTAGTATAAATCTGTCACTTACATAAGCTATAATAGGAAGGTTCCACGATGCAGCAACTCTGGCTTCAGTTTCGCAGTAGTCTTCGGGTCCAAAGAAAGCGACAGCGCCATCTTTCCATTGTTCCGTGAGGACGCTGATACTGCGGAGGGGATCGTCCCTGTTGTCGGCGAAAAAGTATTTCAGAGTATGGTTAGGTAATATGTTGGGGTCGCTGTTGACTTCGTTGATAGCATGTGTCATGGCTCCTGCTATTTTGCGACCCTCGGCCTTGACAAGATTAGAACCGTTAATTGTAGTGATGAATCCCAGAGTAAAAGTGTCACCAAGAACAGAATGAACTGAAGTAAGAATTAAACTCAAACACACAATCCAGCTAAAATACGATGCAGTCATGTCTGAGTTCTCAAACACACACGTTTTACCTGGAAACCATGTCACGGGTGATAATTAAGAAGGTTCTGATGTTGCTGACATTATTAATTTTGTCCAGAATTCCTTATTGTTATCTAAAAATACTTTTTCGCATGGTGTTCCAAAAACAAGCAGGAAAACAAAACCAACATACTGAAATTTCCAACAGTTACATATTATTATTTTTCTGCATATTACAGATGAGACTGAGTCTTTGGTACTTACAATTAAACAAATGGCTTGACATTCGTCGTTTTAGGTATTCCGTAGAGTGACACAGTAATCGATAGCAATTTCAGCAAGTTTCATTTTTGATTCGTTAATATTGACTGTCATTATTTTTGGCAGTTCACCTTTTGTTATTCCGTTCATAATTAATATTGAGATAACATCTTCAGTTAAATTCATTTTCCGTTGTTAGTTTTTGTTATCGCTGTTTCATCTATGATTCATAAGAACACAATATTCTTGCAGTATATTAGAACTATCCTTAGAAAATTTCGTGATTTGCTTCATTTCCAAGAACATTTCTAGAAAAATAAATATGACAGCGATCCAGTGTATCGAAACGAGTAAGTTTGACAGTTTGACATTTCAACTAAGCAGCGATGACTGGAAATGACGACAGAGATATTTGACCACTGAAAATACCACGAAATATATTTGTGTCTCTCTACATTCCCACATGGCAAGCAACGGATTCTGTCATGGGGGCAAACACTGCTATTTTGATATTATCAACCTGTTTGTTAAATCTTTGTTCCGCGTTTTAGCCCATAGGGGATGGCCACGCTTCGTGATCTTGCCTCTATTCGGGCATGCAGACGTCAATATGAGAAAAAGTTTAAAAAACCAATAAGGCGAAAGCAGACGAGCAGGTCTTGTTTTGTTAACTGACAGAGGCGGGGCGCACGTTTATTGAAATGTCTACAAAACTGCTACTGTGTGACATAAAACAGAAATGATGATGATTTGACACATAAAGTTAATACTGCGTAACAGTGTACAATAACGTGATACGAGGAGTGCGCAATGCGCCGTCGCTAGGTTTTACTGGTAAAATGTTGTTTGTGTTTTACGATTGTTTTACCGAGAGTTTGAACTACCGCAGTTTCGTTTTTAATGTTACTTATTACGAAAAGAATTGTTATAAAACAATATTAGTTTTATTTGTTTATTTATTTGCTTATTTGTTCATTGATATTTTTTTTTTTTTTTTTTTTTTTGAAGCAGAAGTAGTAGAAATATTAGTAGTGGTATCATCGTCATGTCATCATAAGCATCTCATTATTATTATTATTATTATTATTGTTGTTGTTGTTGTTGTTGTTATTTATTTGTTTTATTTTACTTTTATTTATATTTTTTTTATTTATTTATTTATGCATGCATGTACATTATCAGTTGTAGTATTTCAGAAATACTTCATTTAAATCTGTTGACGGGATGCGAACATGCAGTCATAAGGCCTGAAGGCAGCCAGATGAACATTACGTAAAGAAAGCTGCCTTCCACTTAACGGTGTTATACTTTTTAGGTCGAACTAAATGCAGTTTTGTCAGCTGGCTGTCATTCACTTACAGGTAAAATGAACAAATGTAGGAATTAGTGGAAATTAGTATTACTGAAAGAAAGAAAACAATTTTACAATAAAGAAATGACTTATACAGAAGATCTATCTATCAAATGTATTAATATAATACTTTTGTCAACATATATATATATATATATATATATACAGATATGTGTATGTGTGTGTGTATATATATATATATATATATATATATATTCATATTGAAAAACTGAAAACTGGTACAAGATATTTCGGTTCAAAGCACAGTTCAAGGCAGTAATCTTATTTTATATGCTGTGAAAACAGAGAAAGAAAAACATTCTGTGTGTGTGTGTGCGCTGAAGGTCAGCTCAGACAGTTGATCTATAAACGAAAGAAGAAAGAGAGGAAGCTTAGAAGAATGGATGAATGAATGAGTTACTGGATGAAAGGATGGATGGAAGGAAGAAAGACAATAAATTAGTCTGTAAGATTCAACCATTATTTATTGTCGATTATTTTCTGGGGACAGATATTAAGAGATAAAAACAAAATTCTCTAAGAATTATTTAGCTTTAAAGCGAGGTATGGTTTAAAAACGCGTCTCCATATATCCAAAGCAATGAATTTTAACTTTACTTTTACCAAAATCTTTCTTAAATGGGTTGAATGTAGTACTGCTGCTACTACTACTACATCAGCAACTGTAACTACTGCTCCTATTATTGTTATCAATATGAGTTTGTAGTCAGCGGGACAAACATCACAGCGATCTGGCTGGACTTAGTTTGTACCAAAAGGAAAACCAGACCGACTGATTAAGACTTGAGCCTGCTGCCCTACCGCTGAACGCTGATCCTCTGAACACTTAGTTATGAGGTGTGAAACATAACAGCCACATTAAAAGAGCACAGATATCGACGTCTCGCTCTCACTTCAATAACACGAATGGTTCAGCGATGCTGGTTAGATCGGTGATTTTTCAAACATAAAAGGTATCGCATTATCCCGAAAACTGCCGACGATATCTCTATTCATTGTGCGTATCTTAGCCCCAGGTGCGTAGATTTTGCCGGAACTCCTGAAGGCAAAAGGGCACAACGCGTAGAAAATTCAAATAAAATTTATAAATAGAAATTTAATGGAAGTAATAAAATCATAGTCATATTTTGCCAACAGAGGTTCGAGTTGAGATGTCGTTTTAATGCAGTGATGTTAAAATAAAATTTGAGGTCAATGCATTTTAAGTAGTAGATATTTGTATACAATCAGGTATAGATTGTTATCAAAGATATATATTTTTTTTTCATTGCCAAATATATGAATTATAAGTTAACCAGTCTTTGTTTGATTAAATTTAACACTGGCTTTTGAGTCGCGTTTATTGTTTATTGCTTTACATAGTTATTGGTGTTGATATTTTGTAATAAAGATAGGAACAATATACATACACAAACACACGCACACACACATACACACGCGCGTGCACACACATACATAGCTAAAGAGACAAAGAAAGAGAAAGACAGACAGAAAAAGAGAGTGAGGGAGTAAACTGAGAGAAAGAAAGTTTGTGAAAAAAAAGAGCGCGAGAAAGAAAAAGAGAGAGAGAGAGAGAGAGAGAGAGAGAGAGAGAGAGAGAGAGAGAGAGAGAGAGAGAGAGAGAGAGAGAGATGTGCAGGTGAGCAAGAAATGCAATATCGCAACAAAACAAGACTAAAAATGTGTAATTTCAAAATATCAAAGTACTGTTCTTAGTCAGAAAGTATTTTTTGTTTTAATTAAATGTCATATATCACAGTAAACAGTTACAGAAAACTGGAATATGGGATCTGGTTTATGTATACTGTGTGTTTGTTTACCTCTCTCTGAAGGTCTGTATGTGCCTGTCTCTGGAAGGGTGTATGGCATGAGCCTACATAATTGTAACGAGGATCTCATAAAAAAAAAAAAAAAAAAAAAAAAGGTTTTAAAGAAATACAGGGACACAACTCGTCAGGTCTTTGTTAACTTAAGTTGGAAAGGTTATTGTTCCTGAATTTGTTTCTAAATTAAAATAATCAATCACAATAAGGTATGCAAATTGTGTATACAATTACTCTGACAACTATCATTATTTCTGAACACGGGAGAAAGAACAGACAGTAAGTAACATTGCTTGTCACTTTTTGTTCATTACGTATTCGTTGTCTCACTCACTCACTGAAATACATACACACACACGCACACACACACACATACACGGACACACACACACACACATACATACATACAAATACACAACAAAAAAACACAAAAAGCACACTGATTTACTGAGGACAGTTAGGTTGAAGTAATGGTAAGATTAGCGTTAAAGCTTTATTTTATTTTTTAATTTTGTTATCATCACGGTAGAAGTTAAAACTGGTTCTATTTATTGTTTGTTTGTTTTTACTACATAATTAGTCAAATAAAAGAATTCTAATTATTTCCTCATTATCTCCTTATTTCAAGAATAGCTTGAAAAAAACAGTTTTCTGAAGTTAATCGATGTTCGTCTTAGATTCTTTATAATCTCGAAAAAAAAAAAATAAAAAAAAAAAAAAAAAAAAAAAAAAAAAAAAATAAAAAAAAAAAAAACAAAAGACAACAAACGCTGCGTTTCACTTCTTTCTTTTTTTTTTTTTTCTTTAAAAAAGAAAAGAAAAGAGAAAAATTCTTTGATTATTGGAATTTCTGTGAACCAACATGATCAATGTGACTTTTTTCTTTCATCCTCTATTTTTTGTTATGTTTTAATGTATTTTTTTATTTTTTTATTTGACTTCTTTTCTTTCTTTTTCTTCTCTCTCATTTTAAATGAAAATAATGATACAGGATAATCTA
>CM022679.1:15963341-15990841 GCA_012295275.1 Chrysomallon squamiferum
ATAAAATAAATCTATTATTGATGGCGTGACAATCAATGATCAGACCTTGAAAAAGATTTGAATAAAGAGAAGTTAACAAATTATTTCCAACCAGTGTTTTGAATCATCTCTGTTCTGACTAGTACGAAATAGAATCTAAATTAAAAGGATATTGTCTTTCTGAATATTAATATACCTGTTGTAGAGATATCAGTGAGTATCTAGTTGCTCTGTATGAAAGGATTTTAGACTGATATGTTATTAGGATTTACTCGGTGATTTTGACATTAACGTGTGGTTGTGACTGTTGTGACGTAACGATTAGAATACTTAGCGCGTGATGTCTCTAAGTGAAATAAAGCAAGGTAAGACCTTTCCTTCTCTCTGTCTATATCTATATTTACTCGCACACACACAGATAGTTAGACTGACATATGTGTGTGTGTCTAATTGTCTATCTATCTATCTGTCTATCTATCTATCTATCTATCTATATATATATATATATATATATATATATATATATATATATATATATGCCTGCCTCCTCTCTCTTGCTTTCTCTCTGAGTGTATGTCTGTGTGTATGTGGTGTATTTGTGTGTGTGTATCTCAGCGTTTTTGCGTGCATGTTTTGTTTCTTTTTGGTATGTCTGTCTACTATTCGTATATATTTCTCTTCTTCTTCTTCTTCTTCTTCTTCTAAATTAGGTAACACTGGAGCCAAATAAATTTAAAATGGCTTTGATTTCGCTGATAAATGTTCTTACACTGCAAGTCAGAGACAGGATGATTTACTAAATCAATATCTGTTATGTAACGGTTGTGTTTAGTTAATCACTTTTCAGTGTTTGCTTTGACTATTCTATCAAGTCAGTGTAGTCTGTCCTCTCATAATTATTTCTGGCTGCTACGTATTTGCAGAAGTATAGAGGTAGTAGTAGTAGTAGTAGTTGGCGTTGTTGTTGTAGAAGTAGTAATAGCAGTAATACTAGTAGTAATAGCAAGAGTAAGAGTAGTAAAAGTAATACTAGTAGTAGTAGTAGTAATAATAACAATAATGATGATGATGATGATGATGATTAGTGTATTAACAACAATAACTGGTGTCATTTGTATTAGTTTTACTATAATCGTCATCATCATCAACATCATTACTGAGACTGAAGTTAAAAACTGTACTAAAAACTTATTGAACTCTCTGCTCAATTAATTATAATCTTACTAAACTGTTGCTAATAATAAATTGCTATTTTCCTCTCAGCAGAATCGATCCTGACATCTAATACCCATCAGTCACTCATTTCATCTTTCCGTGCAAACACTGACTTTGCGAGTCTGAGTTTTGAGGCTTTTAAACTTCCTTCATTAAATGGTATCTAGAGCCGTAGCTGTTTCCTCTATTGAGTAACTCGCTGACTGAATGAACCGTTAATCCGCACGTACATTAAGCCGCCTAAGTGTCAGTGGTTTCCGTCTGTTGTTAACGAACTTAGCACAGCGACTAATTCAATCTGTACACTTCATTTGAGCACTGAGGATTTCAGTGTTGCTCTCTTTTTCATTAGACGTTCACTGCCGATAGAGCAGAAGGCGAGTTATTTCGTTGTAATTACTGTTTGTGCCCGTACTTTCAATGTCATTATTCAGTATAGCGAAACTCAGTGTAATTTTTAATTTGCTTGTGAGCCACGAATCAATGTCATTTTAAACGACTAAATTAATTATTTTTACCTGTCTGACTTATGCCAGTTGAAAATGATCTCTCCGGCTGTCTGTCTGTCTGTCTCTCTCTCTCTCTCTCTCTCTCTCTCTCTCTCTCTCTCTCTCTCTCTCTCTCTCTCTCTCTCTCTCTCTCTCTCTCTCTCTCTCTCTCTCTCAAAACATATAACGAAGATAAATTTTATAAAGAATTGCAAAAGTAATAACACAGTTTTCATTTTAATCTCTTTTTCTCATCCTTAATTGACCTTTTTCAATTTTCTTCATTTATTTAATTAATCTGAAAAACGGATTGAAAAAAGAAAAAAGAAAACGCGAACAACATATTGCAATTTAGTTTTATGTATCAGCTTAAAAAATGGGTCATGCATAAAATCGTTAATTTTATAAAAAGTATAATAACTTAATAAACAAAAACAACAGTAATGAGAGAAAGAAATATTTCTTATAGACAGAATTCTTTACTATCTCATAACCTACCACAGAGAAACCAGCAAACTGTCATTCTCTTCCTCATCATAATACCAATACCACAATGTTTTACCATTATAATCATCATTTGCATCATCAGTGTCATCATTTTGATGATTAAAGTGATAATTTCCATCATCAAAGTAATCATTTTTATTATCACGGTCAACGTTTTCATCATCCCAGTCATTATTTTCATTATCGTAGTCATAATATTCATTTTCATCATTATGGTCATTATTTTCATCACAGTAGCCATTATCTTCAACGTTATTTTGATTATTATTATTATTTAAACTTGTATTATTATCTGAAGGAATTGCTGTATAATACTGTCAGTTAACCACTCAGTTACACCGAGTAATTATATTTAAATGTACGATTATTAATCACTGCTTAAGGGAATTTATCGCGTTTTAATAAGTCACGTAGCGAGAATGTAAAATTTATCTTATAGAAATTAGCATTCTTAACCAGTTATTTCACTGCATATGTATTTATATATGGGTCGGACAGACAGATAGAGAGAGCAAGTGTATATGTGTATGCATGAGATAGATAATTATATACATACATACATATATATACATATAGAGAGAGAGAGAGAGAGAGAGAGAGAGAGAGAGAGAGAGAGAGAGAGAGAGAGAGAGAGAGAGAGAGAGAGAGAGAGAGAGAGAGAGAGAGAGAGAGAGAGAGAGAGAGGTGGAATAAAAAAAAGATAAAACTTCAAGTAATATCTAAGTATTGTTCTTCTAATCCAATATCAGAATATCTTTGCAGGGTTTTTCCAATATCAATAAACTGAAGTAGATTCAAAAGAGGGCGACAGTGGAATATTCATTGTAAGTTAACAAGCCTGATTTAGAAATGTAATAAGAAATACTGCCGATAAAACGCATGCTCATTTTCATCACTGACATAGGTATTATATTTGATCAGTTGTTTAAACGGTCGCTGGAAATTAACAAGTCTGAGCAATTTGCAGCTCACTAAATTCATATTGCAGCTGTCGTGTTATTTCTTTCAGACTTGTTTCTAAATTAAATACGATGAACGAGCCGCTGCTTTTTCATTATGAGAACAATTTGACAGAAGTACACACACCTTTCTTACATCGCTGCAGAACAATGAAAATTGATTTGAGTTATGCTGGAGCGGGAAAAACCACAGACAGACACAGACAGGCGGTCGAACCGAGGGAAGGATAGAATAGTGAGAAAGAGAATAACAAAAAGAAATATGGACAGAGATAAGAGACAGAGTGATACAGAGAAAGAAAGGAAATCAAATGAGACAGGTAATCAAATCAGAAAGAAAAATCAGAAATTACTGACATATGTGTGTTTGTGTTTTTCTATATGTGCATGAGAGAGAGAGAGAGAGAGAGAGAGAGAGAGAGAGAGAGAGAGAGAGAGAGAGAGAGAGAGAGAGAGAGAGAGAGAGAGAGACAGAGGGAGAGGTAGACAGAGGGAGAGGTAGACAGACATAAATATGTATAGAGAGACAGACAGATATATATATAGACAAATTAATAGATAAATAGATGGATAGATAGACAGACAGATAGATAGGTAGGTAGGTAGGTAGGTTGGTAGGTAGGTAGGTAGGTAGGTAGGTAGGTAGGTAGGTAGGTAGGTAGACAGATAGATAGGTAGGTAGGTAGGTAGGTAGGTAGGTAGGTAGGTAGATAGATAGACAGACAGATAGATAGGTAGGTAGGTAGATAGGTAGGTAGGTAGATAGAAAGACAGACAGATACATAGAGACAGGGGAAGGTAAACTTTTGTCTTACCTTGCTTTGTATTACTCACAGATATCATGCTCGAAGTTATGTCACAACACAGAGAACCTCGCGTTCATATCAAGATCACCGAGTAAATCCTAATAGCATATTAATCTAAAATCCTTTGATTAGAGTCATACGAAACAACTAGACACTCACAGATATCATGCTCGAAGTTATGTCACAACACAGAGAACCTCGCGTTCATATCAAGATCACCGAGTAAATCCTAATAGCATATTAATCTAAAATCCTTTGATTAGAGTCATACGAAACAACTAGACACTCACTGATATCTCTACAACTGGTATATTAATATTCACAATTTTGGTCTGTTATACATACCACTATTAATGTACTTGTATTAAATAATTAAACTATATAACATTTAAATGATAACATTAAAAATTTTCATTCACTCATACGCTTTAAATATTTTCTAAAAAAAAAACATTCTATTTTATATATTAAAAAAATGACAGAAATCTATTTGATTTATAATACCTATCTCGATCTTTTCATGCATGTATACATTTTTTTTTCTCCATTTAAAAAATAATAACAAAAACAACACAAAAGCTGACACATTTATTTATGACTTAATCACACAAAGATTTAAATGCCATCCATTTTTATACGGCCAACCATTAACGCTTTATGAACGCTCGTACACTGATAAAAAATAAATCTTTCATTGACATATCAGTAAATTCTACATATAACAGAAGATCTCTTTATTTATATGTTATAATCGAAACTAAATGTAAAATTATAACCTTCTTTATCTGACACTGGCACAAAACTGTTCTGCCTCTTTTTACGGATATATAGGCCTAAGGTCTGCCATAGCTTCCAAGCTCTATACCTCTCTACCTCTTCACACTTGTTGCCATACCTTAGCCACGCCCTTCCACTCTTTGTCTACTTACTTTACGATTACCGCTTGTGTTATTTCTACAGAAACGGTAAACAGATGATGTTTGTTATGTAAACTGTTGCAGAGACTGATAATAATTGGACGTATTAACGAATGTTTCATTTAATTAGCTAGACGTCTTTGAGCCAATAAATTTCCGTTAGTATTTATATTTAGTGTGAACGTTAATGATTTTTAACACCCTCCTGTCGACATTCGTAATATTTTACTCGGTCCTCCGTAATCGTAAATAAGATTTAGCCATTGTTTATGTGAAGGAAGACTTCATCTTGCTGGGTTTTATTTAACTTGTGGAGAAAACATCCTAACAGAATGATCAGAGCATCTTGATATGTTGCAGAGGCAGTACTCTTCGGTGCGGCCTTTATTCAGTTCCCCGTGATAACCTGATTGTCAAACATATATTCATTCCCGTGTATAAAAAAAATCCCAAGCTATTAACAGATAACAATAGTTCACAGATAAGAATAGTACATTGATTTTATTTCCATAATTATTTCTTCTTATTTTTTTTTTTGTTTCTTTATTTTTTTCTTTCCGTTTATCTTTCTTCTTTTCCTTATACAAATCATACGTATAAATTCAAGCTAAAAATAAGAAAATAAAGAAATCAAAGTACGTAACAACAGAAGAGAAAATGTTACGAAATTACTGCATTGATTATAACAACAACGTACAAAAGATACAATTGCTGTGCCAATTTTCTAACTGAAATCAAAGTGGAAACATCACTGAAGTTCTGAAAGAGCAGTCATTTCAGTAATATGTTCCTGTAATTGTATTTGACTAGTTTTTGAACGCGGAGGTTAAAAGGGTCTCGTGTGAAGTCTTATTAAAACGAGTGTCTGCCCGGGGCAGGGACGGCTGATTTAATGCACTCTGACCAGTCAATTTTATTGATCAATTTACGTGATTCAAGTCAAAAGGTCGAATCGTCATTTTGTGAAAAGAAGCCGAACGATGTACAAGGAATATAAGTCAACATGAGTTACGTCTGGAAAGTAGAAACTGTAAAACGAAATAAGAAGATTAGCAATGAACTGACGAACGAACGAACGAATGGACGAATGAATGAATCAATCAATCAACGCGTATTTGTCTAATTATAATTCAATATATTTTATGCATCAGTTATTCTCTTGTGACAGTGATATCACACACGAACACAACAGTTAAGGACAGGCAGCAAGGGATCTTTTGTACTCAAGTTTTCAAAGTCAAAAAATAATTATATATAGCGAAAGGAAAAGAGACAATGAAAGTTAGGATTTTAGTAGTAGCAGTAGTAGAGGTGGTGGTGATGTGGTGGTGTGTCTGATTGTAGTTATTGTTTTGGTGAATACTAGATGAGGTATAAGAGACAAGGAGCAAGAGAGCTGTTATTGCTATGTGTGATTTATTATTATTTCATTATATGCTTCATTTGTTCTGAGCTGGATCAAATTCGATATTTCCATACCAGTAAAATATGCTTCAGAGATTTCATTAGTGTAAATGAATTACCACTGATTGCTTGTTTGTGTTTCTGTTTGTTGAATGTAATGACTAAATGAGTCGACATTACTGAACTGGTTATGAAGACACTAATTATGCTGTAATGGGGAATTACTGATACTAACTGATGTAACAGAATACCTAGTACACTGAGATAACCTTCCTTGCTTTGTTTAACGACAAACTGTCGTCATTTAAACTACTCAAGGGACTCTTTGTTAGTTTCTTGATTATCTCTTTATTTTTCTTCTTTTCTTTCTTTCTTTATTTCTTTATTTCAGTATTGTATTTCTTTATTTATTTATTTATTTATTCATTAATTAATTATGTTTTTAAATGTTTATATATTTGTATGTTTTAATTAAATTTATTATTATTACTAACAATATTATTATTATTATTATTATTATTATTATTATTATTATTATTATTATTATTATTATTATTTATATATTTATTTATTTACTTTATTTTATTTTTTATTTTATTTTTCTGTTTGTTTTATTCAGTTTTTAATATCACTTTTTCTTTACACAACGAGAGAGAGAGAGAGAGAGAGAGAGAGAGAGAGAGAGAGAGAGAGAGAGAGAGAGAGAGAGAGAGAGAGAGAGAGAAAGAGAGAGAGAGAGAGAGAGCTTGATTTAGATAATATATGCCTCCAGTTTTACATAATTATTGATACACAGACGTACATACACCCAGACAGAGATAGGTGGAGGGAAAATTTGTTATTTTCCACTTACAAACATACGTGATAAAACTGTACTGAAGACGAGCGTTTTGTTAAGTCCTGAAAGACACAATATTCTATTTAAACATAAACACATTTCAGAACATTTCCTGGAAGTATTGATATTTTGACTCTAACTGTAGCACTTTTCAACTTCTTTTATGTTATATTTTATTGAATTTCAGACTCAGGTTTGTTCTTCACGATCGAAAGTTCATCAGACCTTAACTTAAAGGCGTCGACTCACAATGCGACAAATGTTACAATCTGGGAGTTAAAACAAATCACACGTATTCAGTAAACCACATGTCGCGTAGTGAGAACTCTTCTTTAAACTTGGAATGTGTTGCTCTGGTCTTGTTTTATGGTTTTGGTGTATTTCAGAAAAACTGCGAATCATATGTGCTAATTTACTAGCAAAAGGTCAGGATAAAAACACATTTTGACTCTTCTTTTTCAAATATTTGCAAAATATAATAAAACATAGAGGCTTGCTAAAAGAAAGTTGCTGTTCAGAAAATGTATTTAATTTACAATTACGTAACTTACACGCATACATATTTAAATATACATACACTCAGAAGCATATATACAAAGACACAGTCAGACACACAGAGATATACGCATATACACATACATACCTACATATACATTACATATACATATACATACATACATATATACATACATACATACATACATACATACATATATACCACAAGAACACAGATGCACGCAAAAATGACGAAAGGCAAAGACTGTTTTTCTTCTTGGGAAGGTTGTTTTGATGGCCGAACGGGGTGCGGGCGAATATGTGCCATGCGTTCGAATCTCGTCAGCGACATCTGAGGAGTTCATGAGGTCGTGATTGGACTTTGTCCTCCTGTGCCAGTGCGTTACCTAATATTGTCTTATGTGCATGCATAAATTCATTTATTTTATTTTATACTATTTTGCTCTTAATTTTCTCTTCTTTTTTTAAAAAATGTGGCTAAAAGTTTTCTGGGATAATAAATCATGATAAATTGACAGAGATGATAAATGACTGCTAACCAGAGTGAAATCAAAACCACCTCCTCTTTCAGTTACACGGCACCTACTCAGAACGTTTTATACACAGTCACTGACTTACTAGAATAGGTTATTAACACGTTCAGGGAGTTAGTTCCCTGTCTAGATTTAAATTAATAATAATAACAGTATTAACAGCTACAACAATGATGATGATGATGATGAAGATGATGATGATAAATAATTTATATATGTATGCATGCATGTTTGTATATGTGTACATATGTACATATGTATGTATGTATGTATGTAATTTTATGATTTTTGAATATTCTCTATCTTAGTACGTCTGATTAGACTCTGCATATAGACAATATTGGGTAATGCACTGGTACAGGAGGACAAAGCTCAATCACAACTTCACAAACCCGTCAGATGCCGCTGACAAGACTTGAACGTATGACACCCATTCGCCCGCACTCCGAAGGCGGACGATGCTACCTTTCGGCCATGCATGTATGTATGTATGTATGTATGTATGTATGTATGTATGTATGTATGTATGTATGTATGTATGTATGTATGTATGTATGTATGTATGCATGCATGCATGTATGTATGTTAGTGTGTAATGTGTTATTAATATCAATATATGAGTTAATCTGTATCTGTGTTTATATCTGCGTTGGTCTGTGTATGTGTGTGTGTTTCTGAATTGAATATTTCTGTGTTTTTCTTATGACATAATTAATTTTAGTGAAATACGATATTTATTAATAACTTTACAACGAACAAGATTTGTCTCATTCCTTGTAATATCTTGTAATATCTTGTAATATCAGTTTAATAATTTTAATATTTTATGTGATACTTAATAATATATTTATAAGTATCTTACCCCCACTGCTAAAGGTTTTTTGAGTTTGACTAAAAGGAGACGTCAAAGCCACGACTGGGCCCTTTGAATTTTATTGCTAGTTTGGCAAAACATTATTTACAAAAGACTGTATTATACATATCGACCATTAAAATTGTAGAGAATACCCGTTATTGTTTAATTAAGTAATGAATATTAAATAAATAGCTGCATATAAAATAATATTTGGAATATTATTTACAAAATCGTAATATAATTATTTCAGTTCCAGGACAGTTTTGTTGCTTGTAAACTGAGAAAGGCAATAATGTGTCAGAATTCATTTGTTTCAGAAATAAATGCAGTTCATTGATTTTAGATTGAATTTCACCAAAAGAAGATGAGGTCCATGTTACTGCATGCATAGTTAATTACTGCTGTATCCTGTAATTCAACCTGCGTTAACGTCTTAAGTATGAATAAAGTCAAGTAGTAATTTGATTGTTAATTTTAGTGTCTGTCCTATGCAGATACTCGGCTAAGGGTAGAAATTCGATATCTTCTTCCACTGACGTCAGATCCAGCTCAAAACAGATACGTGATATTTCATAAAATCACAGGGGGCAAGAAGGCTATGATAAAGGGACAAAAAGGTCCATGCAAGGAGTTTTGCCATGTATCAATCAATTTTCTTTTAAAAAACAAATGAAATTATTCACGTCTGTCTATATCAGTCAATCATGGAAAAAGGTTGAAACAATTTGTTTCATTTGCTGTGTAGACTGTGGAATTAAATAAATAAAGCGCGAAATTTACTAAAATCATGAAATAATAAGTTAAATTGAATCTGTTAAGTAAAATAAACAACTAAGTGAATAAATGATATTTACAATTTTTTGCCCCACCTTATCCTGACATGAAAATGAGGAAAACAAAATATCGAACAGCATCAACAGAACAACATCAACAACAACAACAACAACAGTAGTAATAATAATAATAGGGAAAGAAGAAAAGAAAAAATACAATATAAAAGTTTTGGTTTTTCGACTCCATTTCGTTGCCATAAGAACTCAGTTGAGATGATGAAATAGTACAGAGTAATTATCCAATAAAACTAATATGAACCAAAAGAAATCTTTTAAATTAATGAATAACGCATTAGCCTAGTTCGTGTGGATCAGCTTTAGTGAATATTACTATGGAGACAAATATATAATAAATGTCAATGCAGATTAAGATATTAATTTTTTATATGGTAATTGCTGATAGCTAAAATGCATACAACAAATCTTTATTAACATTGAATATTCAAGCGTATTATCAAATAATAAATTTTAAAGTTTAAATTTATTTAATACATTGATGATACATTCTTAATTAATGTTCGAAAATAAAGTGTCGAAAATTCAAATGTCGTTATACGTCGAATATTCGATACCTAGTTATAAGTCATATATAATTCTGTGTGTGTGTGTGTGTGTGTGTGTGTGTGTGTGTGTGTGTGTGTGTGTGTGTGTGTGAGTATTCAGACCCAAGTGTTCTTTAAAGAATGATAATTGTCGCTAACTCCAAGGATGTTAATCACAGTCATAAACAAGGATGTTAGGAAATGTTGAAATTATGAAAAATTATTAGAGGTCCACTTAGGATTGATGCTTGGAAATTACGAACAATATTATGATGATGATGATGATGGTGATGAATTATTTATTTATTTAAAATTTTCGATGCAAAAGTGAAGGATGTGTTTAAGAAGAAATGTTATTAGAATGAACAAAGAGATCAAATGTTTTCGTGCTGTTATCTAATTACGTGTTGTTTTCCACGAAATTGAGACTAATAACAACTAAATGGAAAGCGTATCACATCCTGATCTACTGGGATTTGTGAACGTAAATACCTCGTCTCCGGTTTCTACATACTTCGAAAACAAACCGTTAACATCACATTTCAACCTCTGGTACGTCGCTAACATGTGAGGAACGATGTTGTGACTTGAAGTTTTATTTTTAAAATAACCAGTTTTGACATTTGTCATATAATCGCCGTCTGCAATCAGTTCAAACCCAGCAAGTGTTGTGTGGAATAATTACCACTGAAGAAAAATCTATTTCTTGTCCTGCCATTAGATTGTTCAGAGAAGGCTTTCGCTTTCAGATTGTTTCTGCTGCGTGTTTGAATCTTCTTCTGATCATATTCCATTTCAAAGCGATTTGTCTGCGTGCCCGAAACGTCCAGCCTGGTTAAAGATATTTTTATCTTCTCTTTGACCTTACTGAAATTGGATTTGTGCTTTTTAATATTGTTATTTACACGGATGTATAAAAGGGGCAAGTTTGGAAAGATTAAAATGTCATGTTCAGTGATTCTAGTATATCTGATTTCTGTGTTGATTATTCTGTTGAACTGGTTTAGCAATGCAGTAAACAGAGATAGACAAAGAAACAGAAAGAGGGAATCAGAGAGAGAAAGAGAGATACAGACAAGCAGACAGAGAGAGAGATACAGAAAGACAGACAGAGAGATACAGACAGACAGACAGACATAAAGAGATATAGACAGAAAGAGAGAGAGATACAGACAGAGAAAAAGATACAGACAGACAGACAGACAGAGAGATACAGACAGACAGAGATAAAGAGATACAGACAGACAAACAGACAGAGAGAGATACAGACAGACAAAGAGAGAGAGAGAGAGAGAGAGAGAGAGAGAGAGAGAGAGAGAGAGAGAGAGAGAGAGAGAGAGAGAGAGAGAGAGAGAGAGAGAGAGAGAGATTCTTTTAAGAAAATAATTACAAAATTTAGTTTCGGCTTCTTGTTCAAACTGTTTACAATTCTTTACCGCCTGTTTATATTTCTCTTTTCTGTCTATAAATAGAATGTTTTTTAACACCCGGAGCTAAAAATACCCTCGTTTTACAATCTTATCTGATGAATCAGTGAGTGTATATTTATGTAAATCCCCTGTGAAGTATCACGACGTCTCAAACTCGTATCACACAGAAATTCTTTTGACAACACTTAAAATCAGTTCCGGTACGAGTATGAAATATAATGACATTTTTCTCAAATATTTTGCTGATACCTAATTTTAAAACAGCCACAAATTTCTAAATAGCTTCACAAATTCCGGACAAGGCTATGTTATACGGTTAGTAATTATCCTCATCTTTTTCTTCTTCGTTGATATTATCATCATTATTATCATTATTATTATTATTATTATTATTATTATTATTATTATTATTATTATTATCATCATTATTATTATTATTATTGTTATTATTATTATTATCATTATTATTATTATTGTTATTATGATTATTATTATTATTATTATTATTATTCGTAATTGTATCAGTAATTGCAGTACAGCACCCAGTCACTATTAACAGTAGTAGTAGTGTAGTCGTAATACAGCAATAGTAATAGTGGTAGTTGTTCTTGTAACATTAGTGTTAGAAATAGTAATATAGTAATAGTATTAGTAGTTATAGCAGCTGTACCAATAGACTTTAGTACTGATGGTGGTATCGTTGTTGTAGTTGTTTGTTTGTTATGCTACCATTACGTTGTTGTTGTTTTTTTATATTATTGTTGTTGTTGTTGTTGTTGTTATTATTATTATTTATAAAATTATTATTATTATTACTGTTGCTGTTGTTGCTGTTGTTGCTGTTGAATCCATGTTTACGGCTAAAAGGTACAGAAGCACTCTTTCTATGCACACAGTATTACTTCTATTACTCTAAGTACATGGCGAGTATTAAAGCTGATTTAAAACATAATACACAATGAACTTCTTTGATGAAAGCTGTGTTGTACATCACACAGAGATGCCAGCTTGATTCATGACGTATCGAGAAAAATATTAGCCAACGTGACATCTTTGTGACAAGTTTAAACATCCTTTCTTCTGCTTCCTGAAAGGAAAAAAATAAAATGACGAAACGGTCACAGAAGGATATGTGTACTATTTTATATGACGATATATGCCAGAAGAGAATTGAAAAATTGAAGCTTCAGCCTATTTCACTACTATTAAAGAGTGCGATGCGTTTTTATGAAGACGAATTTTATGGTTTATACAAACATACATACATACATATATATATATATATATATAAATAAATGTTAAAAATATTTCGAGTATCTTGAATGTGGATATAACCATGTAATGAATTTAAATACAGAAGCGTAAATCCTTTTTAATGTTATAAAAAAAAATGCAAAGTATTTTATAAAGACTTTTTGTAGAGTTGTTCTACTTTAATATGACGATCATACAGTCGATCTCTATTTATCGAACAAAAGTGGAAAAAAGTTGTCCAGAAAGTAAAAAACATATTTGTTATAAACAGCACAAACATTAACAATGTAGAATAATATATAGAGCCAATTTTACTTTAAATTCACACTGTGTGAATAATGTAAACAGAAACATAAATAGGATAAAAGTGAGTCATTGTGAAGCAACCAAGGTATAAAGTAAAAAAAGAAATAAAAAATCCCACTCAAAAAGTAAAATAATATTATATATGCACGCATGGATAAATACATTCACACATAAGCATTCATATATACATTCACACATATAAACACAAACACACACACAAACGCATACACAAACACACTTATTATATATACATACATCATTTATATACATATATCAAACTTATAAGTATATAGATAAATACAGATAAATGTATATATGTATATATACGTATATACGACCACATATATACATTTACCATAGTATACTGAACAGTCATAAGTAAATATTCAATTAAGAGATAAAAAAAAAAATCAGTCACATCAAACAGAATTCTACGACGACCTTTACCATAGTTTTTACAGTCTAGACTCTTAGGCTTCACTGTTAATTTTTCATATGCATGAACAGCAAACCATTATTGAAAGATGTGAAGCTTTGTGGTCAGCGTAAGAACTCTGTATTAGCAGGAACTGCCTGCAAGTACAAACACTGGTACATGTCAGTCTCTTCTGATAACCACCTTAATTGTAAAATGTTTCTCCAGGCAAGATGATAATTATAAATTTATCCCCGGGTCCAAACCAAATTACCACTGAGATTCAAACATAGGAACAAGATGAAATATTTTTCACATTTACCAAATTTGTGGAGCATTGCGAGATGACAAATAAAACCAGGTATGAACTGGTAGGGAAATAAGTCGTTTGTAATAAATGAATGACATTAGTTAACATTTGGATGAAGCCATCATCCCTCATTTCTATATTGTTAACACTACTATTTTCTTTCATTTCTTCTTCTTCTTCTTTCTCTTCTTCTTCTTTATAGCGACGCTCATTTTAAATTGAAAGTTATAACCGCAATAAATTGTAGCACCTAACTTATTATAAAACCTTGGATGAATCCCTAATAAATATTATGTTCCTTTTTATCCCCTTTATTCCATTGTTTCTTTTGTTGTTGTTGTTGTTTTGCGTTCGAGCAAAATTTACAGTCCTGTGGTCATCATTGCCAATATTGATTTACGAACAGTTAGAGAAACGGATTTTAATTACTTCCGATGTAGTCTGGCTCACAGAGTTGTTTCAAACTGACTACTGGAACAGACGTTATGTCGGCACGTCCAGCTACATTTAAAATAAATTCACGTAACTTTGGATTAACTGGATCTTGATAATGTATTAAACAGACCAATGGTAGCCATCGTAAAGGTGTTTTCTGTGAAAAACCCACGCTCCCGTTCACCCCCGTGCTGAATTGGTTTTAGAGTAGCTATGTATTTCAATACACCATGTTTATGACGTTGGTAATAGGTCGGCGGTCAGGATATTATTACTGAAAGAAAACCTAAGAGGATGCACAGCAGTTTATTTCTTTAGCATGTTTTATGTATCAATTTTCATATTGATTTCCATTTTTGATTATTTTTAATCTGTTTCTTCTTTTTATGTTCGTCATTATATCTAGTAACAGAACTTGTAAACAATAAACTGCTCTCTTTTGAGAAAATTACGAGAGAAAAAAATATAACTGGACTTAACGATTTTTCTCTCAGTAGCAAAGTCATGTGCTTCTGTGTGGGAAGGGAAACTCACTAAAGAAACTCTGTTTTTATAGCAATTTCTTTCTTTACCTTTCGCTTTTCTGTTTTTAAATTTCTGTCTTTAATAATGAAAACGGTAAATTTTAGCCCATTAAATTATAAACTATCTTTAATGTTATTTTTTATTATTATTATTATTATTATTATTATTGTTACTATTATTAATATTATTATTATAATTATTATTATTATTTTATTATTATTATTATTACTGTTATTATTATTATTATTACAAATATTATTATTATTATTATTATTATTATTATTATTATTATTATTATTATTACAAATATTATTATTATTGTTATTGTTAGTGTTACTATTAGTGTTATTATTACTACTATTATTACACTAGACGTTGACTACAAGGCAGACAGAACTAACGAGTCAGTGCTGGCGTTCAAGCCAGTGTTACAACTACTGTCCAGTCCCCCCACCAACCCCAACTACTCCGCGTGGCAGGATGCTGTGAGAGAGTACCTGTACCAGCCGCCCATTTTTTTTTTTTTTTTTTTTTTTTTTGAAGGTCTATCGAATTTCTTTTCCCAAAAGGTAACTATTGAAAAACGGCATCTAAAAATATCGTTTAGCTCGCACACACGATTAATCCGTTAGTAGGCGGATTGTCGCCCGTGTTTGATCACCAGACCAGATCAATATCTGAAGTCGATTCTAGTAATTTGATTCCAGCCAGTTAAATAGTTTAACCCTAGCGAAAATGAGGTTGTCGACTCCTTTTTTTTGTCGGCTTTTAAAGAGGTTTTATTCCCAGTCACTGACAAAACTAAAAGCTGTTAATGATATAAACTTTACAAACGATAACATTATAAAGTGTAAAAAGAGGTTGGTATGATAATTTATTATCAGGAATAATCATCGATAAATCTGTAATTGTTCTTACGAAATGTCACTTTGATTCGTATTCACTCAGATCTCAGTAATGAGTGATGGTCTGATCTGTTGGTGGTGAAAATCACGTGATTTTCGTTAAGTAAGAATCATCATGTACTGTCGCTAATAGAAGGTGTGAATTCTGTCGAACCCGCAGTTTGATTCCCGGGATTGTTCCTCGCCTGTTTTCTTCTTCTTCGTTTTCTGAGCTGGTATAGCAGAAGATGTAGCAGGGCTGCTATTCCCCGTCACTTTCATCTTTTCAACTCTGCTGGGTAAAGCTAATAACAGCCGCAGATAGATAGAAACAGATACACTGTTCAGTAATATATTTAGCTGCATCAGATAAGAAAATATAATATTAATGATGATGGTGATGATGACAATAACAACTACAGACTGATACTATACAACCACTTAACTGTATTTTCAAGTAATTTCTTATGAATGGTTGAAAAAGTATTGATGACCGTCCTAAAACCAATCAAGCTGAGAACTGCAACAGAGAGTCTACATAAGGATGTAGCTATATATGAATAAATAGTCACCCAGTTAACTAATCTGGCCTATCGATCACGTGAACCTGTTACCACGTTTAACATTCGAGACTGTCACGAGTCAAGGGTTAACGTTTAACACACGGGATTCCTCGTGAATGGAGAACTCTTGACATGTATTCATTTCACATCTCAAACCTGCAGTCGTTGAACACAAAATACACCACATCCTGCAGTCAGTGTATTAGGAATATTAACGTTTAGAAAATCACAGATGTCTGAGATCCAGTACGCATGTATTAACAAGACATGGAGTCATTTATTTTTTATTTATTTATGTATTTATTTATTAATTAGGGATTTTTGTTTGCATGTTGTTGTTGTTGTTTGTTTTGTTTGCTTCGGGGTTGTTTTTTATTTTTTTTTATTTTTTTTACCTAGTCATTAAAAACAAGAACAGGGGAATATTAGGTATATCAATTTTAATGACTGACTTTATTGTTCAAAGGATGTACAGATATATACTATGTGAATAATGAGATACTCTAAATTCAGTTATAAAATAAATAGCAGTGTCTAAAGATACAGCTGTTATAAAAACAACATGCCAAGTTTGACTGAAAAACGGATACATTTTTAAAATAATGCATAAATGACATTTCCAGTAGAAAACAAATCTATTATACAATGCTGATTATAGGAAAAATCTCATTTGTTTTTCGTTCAGACAAACATCTATGTGGGATTCCACGAGAGAATTCTTTAAGACGATAACATATATGTCATAATTTCTGAAAACTCAGATTATGACTTTTTTCTTTTTCTTTTTATAGCAACTAATACAGACCAACCCCACAGAGTATACTGTGAATTTATATTTGTGTATTTTTTGTCTTCTGAGACTCATTTTAAAATCCCTGACTTCGTGTGCATCGAATATGGATAAAGTGTATTTTGTCTTGCTTTGTTTTGTAGTGGTGGTGCGGGGGTTGTGCGTTTTTTCGTGTTGTTGTTTTTTTGTGTTTTTATTTTTGATTTTTTTGTTGTTGTTGCTTGTTGTTTCTTATTGTTGTTGTTGTTGCTAAGGACTATGACTGTTTGTAAACAAAATGCTAAAGTACAGTTTAACGAAATGTTTTAGATGATCGCGATTAATGGAATATGTGCTCCAATTTATATGTGTATGTATGTATGTTATATACGTATGCATTATATATATAAATATATATGTATATACATGTGTGTGTATGTATATATGTATGTATATATATATATATATATATATTTATTTATTTATTTATACACGCATGTATATATACATATATGTGTCTGTATGTGTGGATGTGTGGATGTGTGGGTAGTATTCTATGTACGTGTATATTTATCTCTTTATGTGTAAAGTAAATATAGGTAAATAATAATATGAACTGACGACAAAAATTAATTAATTAATATTATTTTTATAAGAATGAATACAAAATTATCATATTCTATTTAATATTCTGTCAGTCATTATCATCACCATCATTATCTTTATCATCATAATTGCAGTTGTTGTTAATTTTAACCTGGCTCTGAATAACAGCATTACTACTTTCCTAACATCATAAAAACCTTTCATCGGTCATGTATAAAAACTGTCCTCCAGAAAGAATCGCTAAATAAAAGTCATTTGCGCAATATTAACAGCAATTACCGTTTTACGTTGTGATATGACAATGGGCAAGTCTAAATACGGAATGGTTGCCGTGACTATTTTAATGCTGCTATCTCCTGTGACTTCGAGTCAAACGAGAAAAGTCATTAATCACCGCTTTTAATCTGTACATCTGTTTCTTCGACTTTGATGGATGAATCAAAAGTTAATGCGTATCCAAATGATTTCGAAATACGAAATGGTTCAAGAGAAATGCCGCATTCGGAAATCTAATGAAACAACCATAATAACCACAACAACAACAACAACAGCAATGACGACAACAACAACAACAGTAAAAAAAATAATAATAATAATAATCTGTCACATACAGTAATATTATCAAATTCTGAATAAATAATTCATAAGAGATTTTTTTTTCTAAAGTTATAATTTTCAAATATTCAAATATGAAATCAGTTATACAAGATGTGATGCTGTTATTTTTCCTGATATAAGTTAAAAGATAAAAGAGTCTCACCATAACGAAAAGAGCCATTTCGGCTGGAAATAAGATTGCTATCACGCTTTGAATTTGCTATTACCCAAGTGCTGAGAGTAAAAACAAATAATAATTTGGTTGATAGATACGTTAAATGGACTAAAATGTTATGTTTAATATGCAACACAGCTCAGCTGTAACATGAATATTCACGAATATAAAAAGGAAAATGTGAAGAAAAAAAATATATATATATATTATTGTCTATGGGCTTATGAACTGGTGAATTTCGCTCAGCAACAAAAGAAAATTCGTCAGCATCCAGAAAGAATGAGCTTTAACCAAATGAAAAAGATAAATAAGCTTTCCCATTTTCTGTATTGCATGAATGCTATATATGTTTTGCCTATCATGAAATGTTTCTTTTTCCGAATTGCAGATTTAAATTTCAAATTTTATGGCATGGATAAAGATAAGGAAGACAAATTGCGCATTACACACAAGTGCCCCAAATAGATGTCCTAATAACTGGATAAAATGACAGATAATCGCGTTTTGATTCAAACATTTTAGAAAGCTCTTGTCTGTGACAAGACTGGAAGATAGATCCGATCAGCCTGAACATAAATTATTTGTATTTTTATTTGTATATTTGTATATTTTATTTCTTCATTCATTCATTCATTCATTTTATTTTATTTTATTTTTATTTATTTCATTTTATTTAGTTAGTTGTTTATTCATCATCATCATCATCATTTTTTATATATATATACTTTACCTCAGTAAATACGAGTCTGTCAGTATCTGACTTTATTTGTTCAGAATACTGAGTTTTATAGCATTTAGACAATTTGAGACAATCACAGTATTCTGTCGACTATATTCATAGTCAGTGATTGCTTTTATCTAAAACAAAACAAATAGACTTGAAACTTTTTCTATTTTTTCATTGACGAAAGTATAATTCTTTTCCCATTTCTCCTCGTTTTGTCTAACCTATAATACTCTTGTTTAAAGCCTATGACATAGCATGAACTGACCCGCTATGAGGAGTTGTTTTAGGGGTTGCCTAGGACTCGTGTTTAAAGCTATTCAAACGCCGAATTAATGTAATTAGAATTATATATGTATATATGAAAACATATATGTATGAAGATAATGGTCTCTCTGTGACTTTTTTAAACTGTGTTTAAAACTGCTGAATATCCAACTATTTACCTCATGAGTTATTGATGTGGATCTTTTATCGACCACACATGTCAGTTTGATAAATCTAACTGAAATAGTTGCGTATTACGTTATTTGAAAGACTTTAAAACACTCTAGATCCATTGATATTTATACTTCTCATTATTATTTAAATAAACAAAAATCAATATTTCATTATTTCGTATTTATTTTTTTTAACACAATTAATCATTTCCATAATGCCGTTTGACAGCCTAGATTGCTCGAAAAGTGATCAGCGACTACAGGCATAGATGAACTATGTCTCTTTTATTGCACAGTTTTTAAAGAGAAGAACTTAGGAACAGCAACATCAGCAGCAGCAGCAGCAGTAGTAGTAGTAGTAGTAGTAGTAGTAGTAGTAGTAGTAGTAGTAGTAGTAATAGTAGTAGTAGTAGTTGTATAGTGGTACTAGTAATAATAATAATAATAACAACAGCAAAAACAACAATAAATATCATAATAATAATAATAATAATAATAATAATAATAATAATAATAATAATAATAAAATAATAAAATTATTATTATAATTATTGTTATAGTCAGTGATCAGTGTTAATATTTAAAATATCAAACTCATATTTCCAGTTTTCAATATCACTCAGCGTTGTTAAATCCACGATATGCTGTCTCAGAAATATAATAGAAATAAATTGATCGTCTAGCTGCAACAATAATTACAGATTAGTTTGTGATGTTCTAAACGGAGATATTCGGGTAAAATGGAGTTGAAACTATGCATTATTTTTATTTGGCAGCGATCAAAGTGTTTTAAATTAAGCATTAAGTAAGTAATCAATATGTTTTTATGCTTCTCTGTTTATTCAGAACCACTCTGATATTTCTAACTGATGTGTACAAGGACCAGATACGGTTCATGTGTCTAAATCAAACACTGTTTATTTTGTGAGTAATTCGAGAAAGATTAAGTTAGTGGTATTTCAAAATTTAACAGAAAAATGCTTTGAGTCTTTAACTCTATAAATTAAATAAGAATAATGCACAGCAATATGACTAACTGACTCTACTTTATTTCTCCGAACTGTTTCCCGACCTTTAGAAGTCCGGTTAAAACACAATAAAAAGTCAAGTGCAGCTGTAATTGCTGCATCAAAATAATTTAGAGTGTCAAATAAGAGAAACGTACATTTGTGTAAATACTGCGACTAAACAGTGCGAGTTTCAATCTACAGCGACACTACTTCCTATCAGACTGCACCGTTACAATAAAATGCCCCTAAACGGCTGAAACGTCGTAAAAGATTATTTTCAACTGAAAACAAAATTAACTGAAAAACCCAAAATGGTATTAAAATAGACAACTTAATAAATTAATAAAGGTTATTTATATAAAGGTATCTCGTTTTGCTGTTATTTGGTATCTAATGCTGTTTTAATATGGTTGAACGAGTCCTTTAGCGTCTTTACAGCGACTGCCCCCGCTGGTTAGAAGACAGGAGTCCTGTTAGCTGCTCCTTTCACCATCGCAAAGTCACAATATTTTATGAATGCTTTTAATAAACAATTTTGGAGATCACGCTGGAATGGAGAAAATTAATTCTTGATTCAGTAAGAGGGAATTATCTTATGACCATCATGCGTCAGTAGAGCTCTCAAAACAGATGTCTTCGTTAAAAACATTTATAATTAATATATTCTTTATTCAAAATTGAGTTCATGAAAGCCAATTAGTCAGTGTCAAAAATACTGGGTATAACTAATGTTCAGACTAAATAATAGGGTTGCTATACAAATTCAGCAATATTTAATGCACACTGTTGTTTAATATGAATAAGACATTGTTTTTTTTTATATATAATAACGCTGTAAATGTGGCAGATTTGATAAATTCCAGATGCAGACATTTTTCTTCATTGCTATAAATTAATCCATTTGTGATATTGTGACATAATATGAAATATACGGAGAAAGAAATTAATGCAGAATACATTTTAAGAATAGCTAACAGTTTTATCGTAAAAAAAAATAATAATAAAAAAATAAAATAATTTGAAAAAATAAAATAAAATAAATAAATAATTACGGTCGTTGATGTAAATAATTTTATAGATATTTTATTATTATTATTATTATTATTATTATTATTATTATTATTATTGTTGTTGTTGTTGTTGTTGTTGTTGTTGTTATCAACATCATCATCATCATTATTATTAGAACTGAATATAGGTATTCTTAAATTTTTTCTCTACGTAATAAAGCGGGTCATCGAAATTCATTTTAGTGTCCGTACATCTGTCACAGGGCAAGATTTAGTATAAACATTAAACATAATAAACACTCATCATACTTTAAACAACAAAACCAGCTCATATAAATAAACACTGGTTAAACCTGTCAACGTGACAATATATAATTTGGTACTGTCATAAGGACAAAATTAATATATTAGTTATAAACAATAAACATAAATAAATATTGATTAAAACCTGCCAACATGACAACCAACAGAAACAGACAATCTAACAACACAATAAGCAATTTAATAAATAATAGACATGGCAGAAGCTTCATAAATTGTTACGGCAAAAAGAAATATTTGGAAACTAAACATGCAATAAAGAAATATTCACTTAGGTGGTTACGTAACCGATATAAAATAGTTAATGAAAGACTGAGTGCATAGATGATAAAGCAGTTCACACTGAATATTAACTCCAGCCTGATGTAATTCTTTAGGTATGCATTTTAAAGCTACCTTTCATTTGATTTTATTATGTTGATATATGTTTTCTTCGATATTATTGTAAGAAATGCGACAGATAAATAACATTTATGAAACACAAACTCTAAAGAAACTTAGTCATGTACATGATGTCGCATTTACACTGGTTAGAAATGTCATTTATTACAGCTACTCTAGATAATATGTCCGAGTTTTTTGTTTATGATTGTTTGGTAATATACATGAATAGTGAGTGTGTGAAGTACAATTATTTAGTTAATGAACCAAATATGCAGACGTTTTATACATGTGTAAACAATGTCGAATACCAAACGGTAAAAATATATAACCCAAAGGTAAAACATTACAGTACGCGAACAGGGCCACATCGTTATGGCGATCATACTGTTGCGTACATCTGACTCGATCTCTTTAGCATCATTTCTTTATCGTCCTCATAATTCTAGGAAAAACTGACGTTCTCAAAGATATTTTAGGAAAAAACGGAATTTGCGGAGTTATGGACCGTTAATATTCTGTAGATGCAAACTGGTTACATCTTGAAAGTTCGTGGAAAGAATTATTTAGTTCGATCGCAGTCAAGCCAAGAAAACAGATCAGTTGAGTTTAACCTTTTCAAAATATATTTTTGTTTTTTTTAAAGGTGACGTTGGCCGTTCACAGCAAAGCGGTAAAATAATTGCAAATGTCTAGAAACAAAAATTCAACAGGAATCTGCCATTTCTTCCATTTTTTGACTGAAGTCTTGGAAAAATTGACGTGAAGATATTTTGAAAAGCATGAAGATCATTTTGCAGTATACTATGCCTTTTTTCTCTGTTATGTAGATTGTTCCTGACAAATAATAAGTATTCCCAGGAAGTATATCATGTAATGTGGCTGTATATAAATTATATGTCTGACTGTATTAAAATATAATTCTTGTTCTGATATTAATCAAAGATTCATTTATTTATTTAAATCAACTGATACTGTGGTCTGAAATATTAGCTTTTTTCCTTTGTGTTTGTGTGTACACAGTTATGCAGGAAGGCCTCGTGTTAAGTTTATAACGAAGTCTTGAAAGACGTGGACGCCCACGTTGGTTGCTTCCTGGTTTTCTTGAATCCCAGAACGTATGTTTCTACTGGAAACTACTGTGCCCCTGTAATGACTTGTCTTTGTGTGTCTCATTCTAATCACTGTACCATTAACAGTACTGAAAAAAGAGACAGACATTTTAATAGAGAACTGCCAGTGAGAGGAAAACATGATCTGATTTTAATCAGTTTTTAATCAATCTTCTATGTATGTATGTACGCACTTATGTAGTATGTATGTTTGTGTGTATGTAAGTATGTGCCTATGCACTAGTATGTACGTTTGTATTTATGTATGTGCGTATGTGTGTACAAGTATGTATGTGTGTATGAATGTATGAATGTGTGTATGAATGTATGAATGTGTATAATATATGTATGCAAGCTGATATGTATATGTGTACGTATGTGTGTATATAAGCATGGATGAATATATATATATGTGTGTATGTATGTACGTACTTATTTTTGTATGTGTATAGATGTATGTCTGTGTGGATGAATGTGTGTGTATGTTTTCGTGTGTGTATGTGTGTGTGTATATATCCATGTATGCATTTTTGTATGTACATGAATTTATATAAATGTGTGTTTGTATCTATATGTATGTAATCTGCATATACAACCATAACTTATTTTACAGGGACAAAATAAAAGTATGACTATGAATAATGTATTAAGCTGTATAACTTGTGCTGAATGCATATTAGTATGTCAGCTTTGTTTTGTAATAGTATTTTAATTCGTGGATGTGTATTTGTAATTTGTGTAATGTAAAAACAGAAAGATGACTTCTTATTTTATCAACTGCAATTGAAAATGTTTTCAAGATAATGATAAATATCCACGAAAGGATAAAACGAAATGAGCGTTGTAACTCAGGATGTGTGATGTGTTTTCGAGTTTTACATCCAGTTAAATCATGCCACTCAGTACAGTCTCTGTGTTAGGTAAGTTCAGTACGTGTTATTTAGGAAAGAGCTGATTTAGCCTTTTTAGATCGGTGTTGACAGTCGATCCCATCAGTTTTCATTACAAATTTTAACTGTTGAGCCAGTCAGGCCACTGAATGACTGCAGTGAAATGAATTCAAGTGTAATTCTAATTACTTCTAAAAACTGTGAAACACTTCGGCTCGTTTATAAACTAACATGTGTCAGTCTATGTATGGAGAAATCTGCCGACCTCAGACTATGTTCATTGTTCGTTGTAAATTGCTTCGACATGCACAAATAACCCTCGCGACCTGAGTAATGACTTGCAAAGATTTGGATACAGTGGAGTGGAACTGTGGGCTAAGTTTATTATTGGTGGTGCATTCTTTTGTAGATTTCATATCAGTGCTTTCCATTGGCTAACCACTAATCTAAGGATGGCCGGCAGTTGTCAATCACGGAACTGCAAGTGTAAAAATATTATGAACACCGGGTTAATGTTTTGTCAATCAGAGCAGAATGCACTGAGATTATTTTGAAGACGTTGTTTATTTGTGATGTTCAGTTTGGTGGTAAAACAAGTCGTTTGTGTGTATTGATTATTTCCCTTGCGTGACACAAGACTGTAAAAGTAAAATTCGAAACAGCAAGGTGTCATATAAGACGTTTGTTGTGACTGTCGAAGAGTTTAAATTATATTTTTATTAAGATTTATTTTTATTTGTAAGAAAAGAAAGAAAGAGAAAAGATTCACTGATATATGCTTTATTTAAATTCTTTATTGCAGATACAGATACTTATACCTTTCTGCTGGAAAATTCTAATCTGTGTGATCTGTTATTCATCGCAACATTCTGAATGAGGCTCTTTTCAGTTAGCTGTGAAGTTTTTATTTTTTGATTTACAATGACAAGACAAGTGTTTTAGCGTGGAAAAATATATTTATCATTTCCCTTGTGTTTTGTGACACCGTTCAATGGCTCTCCACGGATGGTATTCATAGCTAACGGCTACTCAAAGGTAGATCGGCGTACATGGATGCAGCTGTCTTGGTAGGCGACAGTTCGTCGCGTTGGCAAGTGTGAACAGCAGAATGTCAGACCGTCCGTCCGTCGTGTTCTGTGCGTGTTTCCTGCTTGTCACTTCTTTTCTGTCGTTGACGACGACTCGAGCGTTGAAAAATATCACCATCGGATACCTGACGTCAGCGAAAACGGAGAAATTTATTCGTACGATACAAGGGAGGCTGATATCTGGAGCGATAACCCTGGCAGTGGATCAGATAAACGACGGAGAGCTAATCCCCGGACACAGGGTCAGTATCATCTGGGCGGACACGAAGGCCAGCTCGTTGCTAGCCACGCGCTCCCTGGCCGAGCAGTGGCGAGATGGGGCCGTGGCCTTCTTCGGGCCGGAGGACAGTTGTACAGTCGAGGCTCGCTTAGCCGCTTCTTTCAATCTCCCCATTATTTCTTACGTAAGTACTACGTTTTCAGTTATCACTTTCCGTGTTGTAGAATCACTATTTTTAAAATTTGATGTGTATATATATATATATATACATATCAAATTTTAAATATATATATATATATACGCGCGCGCACGCACACACACACACACACACACATAAAGATACGGATACAGACACAGGTATGAATATAGATGTAAGACAGATAGATATAGATATTAAATTTTAAAAATTTGTACGAAAATTATTAAAATTTTTGGGGCTGTCAAGTTATTATTATTATTATTATTATTATTATTATTATTATTATTATTATTATTATTATTATTATATTTTTAATTAGAAGTAATATAAAATTTAAAAATTATTAATAATAATAATAATAATAATAATAATAATTTATTAAACATAAATGTTGCATGTTAAAATTATATCCAGTACAAGTTTCCCTTAACAATTAAATGTAGGTAAAGGTCGTTATAAATTTTGAACTTTCATAAACAGAAAATTACTTGTTCTTAAAATACTACATCTGACACACGATTTGTTCAACCTGTATAAAACTGCATATAAAAAAATTCCTTGCTAACTGCCCTAAATCAGTATCCTATGGAGCCCTACTAGCTTATTTTCTCTTTTATTACGTTCATTATACAAAAGAAAAATGTATGACTGACGCCAAATGACCGAGATAACGTACTGCTTATCACGGTTGACTGTTATTACATTCAGTGTTTTGCATTTGCTCGACAGTACTGAGTAAATCCCATTAAACCTCGAGCTTGTGCTGTGATCGAACTGCTCTATCAGGACGAATCGACATTAAACATTCTAATACTGGAATTACAGAGGTTGAGGGCACTGTTGTTATCAAACAAAGACAAAGCGTGTAAAGGCTGAAAAAAAGTAAATGCATCTTAAACAATAGTCCTTTATTCAGTTTTTCGAACTGTCATTCAGTAAATAGAATTTGCTATTTTAATCAGGTTTATAGCTTATTTCGTTATTTTATAACGTAATCCCAGAGCTCAGCATTGGAAATTTCATGGGGTAAAACTTGATTATAAGTTTAAATAATTAAAACGATTGACCTAGTTTCAGAATTATGCCGTCATTCAGTAGATTTCTTTTAATACCAACATGACGTTGCAAATTATGTGGAACCGTTTTCACTGATGAGTCCGAGAACCTGATTTTCATATCAGTTATCAGTCTGACATGTCTGTGTATTCATGACGTTGATGCTATGAGTGCTTTACTGAGGAGGATATCTTCGTTTTACATTCGCTCTAGTTTCCGTTCGATTTGTTTTAGAAATGGCAATGATTTTGGTCACTGTTTGAAACAGTAATGATGAACGTTATATAGGATTGTGCAGAGATAAATAAACTGTTAACCTTAAACTTTCAACCCTCGTGCTGCAGATGACATGGATCACCTCACGCTGGCCTCTTCACACCGACAAAC